>PVIH01010135.1:34600-77727 GCA_004025045.1 Sigmodon hispidus | reverse complement strand
ATAGCAGCATTATTTGTAATAGCAAGAACCTGGAAACAACCTAGATGTCCCTCAACTGAAGAATGGATTAACAAACTGTGGTACATCTACACAATGGAATACTACTCAGCAGTAAGAAAAAATGATATCCTAAAATTCACAGGCAAATGGATGGATTTGGAGAATATCCTCCTGAGAGAAGTATCACAAACTCAGAGAGGTAAGCAGGGGATGTACTCACTCACTAGTGGTCTCTAAACAAACAAACAAGAAAAAAAGCCAAACATGCCCAAGCGGCAAACCACAACCACCGAACAGCTTGGGATCAGAAACATCCTGGACTGACCCTTCAAACCCCAGTCCAACTATAGGAACACCTGAATCACTCTTGAGGGAGGGGGGAAAGAACTGGATTTGGCCAGAAGTGGAGACTGATCTAAGCATTATTGGATCAGTGGGACCATAGGACTGTCTGCTCCCTGCCCAAGGAGGGGATGGGGAGTTGCAGAGAAGAAAAATGACCAAATGTGTTGGGAGGGGGAAAAGACCTTGAATAAGGATATACAGGGATGGAAAAAAAAATTCAGAGGGAAAGATGAACACAAAGAAAATATATGTGTAGCAATCGTATTTGTATTTCCACCCTTGATAAGTGACAGCAACTTCTACACCTGGACAACAATGACATATCAACAGGGAACAGAATATTAACACTGAAGTATTCTGTGCAGCAAGAAACTCACCCCCTCCCCTTTTCTGCCTGTGTATTCCTCCAACCTGTTGCCTTTCCTTAAACTTTGGTACATGTGATAATGCAATCTGAGGAGGCTGCCCAAGCACCCATGAACGGCTTGAGAAGTCATGCTTTCCTTAAACTTTGGTACATGTGATAATGCAATCTGAGGAGGCTGCCCAAGCACCCATGAACGGCTTTACACCCATGCATGTGCAAGTAGCACTAAGTGGTCTCAGTAGTATTAAAAAACAACACATGAAATTGGGAGGAAAATTTAGAAGAATTGTACAGGGGGTGGCATTGTTTTGATTAGGACACATTAAATGCATGTGTTATATTTTTAAATAAAAATGCAGTCTTATAAGTACTATCTTTATGCCTTCTGAAATCTCTGCTTGACAAAAAGTACTTAGTCATTAACTGAATGTGGGTGATGTGAGCTTTAATTTTGCCCCTGACTTTGGATAAGCAGTTTGCCCTCTCTGGGGTTCACCATTAAAAAGGTATGTGGTCAGAGTATGAGGTACTTTCATACTCTGAGAATTTGTAATTTGGATTCTCATTTCATACAGGGAGGAAGCAAATCTAATTGTTTGTTTACAAGAGACAAGTTTTGATCTTGCCACCTTAATACAAAAGAAGAGAAAGAAATATAATCGCTGCCCCCACCCCCAAAGGCTTTGTTTGGATCCGGGGTCTCTGATATGGCATATTGGATATGTCAATGTCATGTGATTTATTGTGCTTCATAACATTTGGGAACAGATATTTGGTATTTCATCCAAGGAAAGCAATTTTCAGAAACCTTTTAGAAGGTGGCTGGAGCATCAGTAATCGGTGCCATTTCTTTATGCCAACATTTCCTTAAAGTGGCACAATCTTTCATTTTAATCATCCCTCTCAGCAGGCCCCTTCCAGGGCACAGGAACAGGGCACCCACCCCTCAGAAATGAGGTTCTATTTTTAACAGGCACCAGCCAACAAACTCCCTATTAATTGTGTGAAATCTGTTCAGATGGATGCTCTTCTGGGTTCTCCTGTCCCCCCTCCCCCACCCCCTCTTCACTCCCCATCTGTGCAGCCCTCCCCTGAAGATATTTTTAGTCCTAGCATCCACATCCTTGAGAATTACTAGGCAGATGCCATACTTTGCTTCTAAATAAACATTTTAAAGATATCAGATTTTTATTCCTGATATTTTCAAAAAGATTAAGCACACTGCTTCTTTTTTTTTTTTTTTTTTTTTTTTTTTTTTTTTTTTTTTTTTTTTTTTTTTTTTTTTTTTTTTTTTTTTTTTTTTTTAAACTTTATTTATTTGCCTTGGTGTTTGCCTGGAACTGGAACTACAGACAGTTGTTAGCTGCCATGTGGGTGCTGGGAATTGAACCCGGGTCCTCTCGAAGAGCAGATGGTGCTCTTAACCGCTGAGCCATCTCTCCAGCCCCCAGCACACTGCTTCTTAAAACAAGTTTGTATTAACTAAGGAACAATCTGGACTTGAAGACCTTCATCTTCCTGGGAATTTCTTCCTCACAAGGAGTTAACGCTGCATTGCTCAGTGGTGCTCTGTTTTCTCAAGGCAGTCTTGAGACACCTCTTAGGAATGGGAAGTCCTACCTTTCTGGTTACACATATTTTCCCTAAGTTTTCAAATTTGTCTCAGGGATCTCTTTAAAGTGCTGAGTGAGCTAAAACACAGAACTTACACTTAAGGGCCAATGTGGTATATCCCTGAAACTATAATCATCAAAATATTTTTAAAGCACCTGGAGGATTCCAAGAAAAAGCATTACAATAATAATTTGGCTTAGTTAGCAAATTGCAGTGTTCAATCTCACTCTCCATAAAAGAAACTCATATTGCCTATTATGAGATTAGCTACTGTGATTTGTGCGGTGTGGTTTTTAATAGGTTGTTTGTGCATATAGGGAAAATATACTTCTAAATCAGACTGTGTTTCTGTGTGTGGATTGACACTTTGGAGCCCATTCCCTCCAAAGAAACACTTAACCCAGTCTTGACATTAGGATGAGGAAATCAGACCTGCCTGGAGTTGATGCTGAGCTTATCCACCTTGGGACTTCTTGCCCTTTTGGGGTAGGGGATGAGGTGATGGGGAAGAGGGAGGCTGAAGGCTGACCTGGAGGGATCAGGAGGGGGAAGGAAGGAAGAGCAAAAAATCCTTTATTTTATTTTAAAAAAAAGGACAGTGTAGTCTCCTTCCAACATCCTTTCCTTAACATTCCTATACATCTATACCATAAGAAATCCTATATATCTTTAAGCAAATATATACACAATACACATTCACTCATATTAGTATTGACATACACATACAGAAACACATACACACACACATGAAAAGTGATCATTTAATTTTTTCACAAATATGATTTTGCATCTGTTCTGGTTTAGATGAAACTGGTCCCCATAGGCTTATATATTTGGATGCTTGGTCTCCAGTTGGTAAAACTATTTGGGTAGAATTAGAAGGTAGAGAGAAGGTATGTCACTGTGGTCCACACTTTGGGGTTTTGATTTTGAAAAACTCTTGCAATTCCCTGTGATCTCTCTTGGCCTTGTAGTTGTGGGTCAATATGTAAGATCGCTGCTGCTCTTGAACTCTGCTATCATGGACTCTAACCTCCTAAAACTGTAAATTAAATTAAATATTGTTTTTTAAGTTGTTTTTGTCATGGTGTTTGATCTCAGCGCTAACAAAGACCAAAAATGGTACTGGGGACTAGTGTCTGTTTTGATAAGCCTGACCTTGCTGTTTTTCGACAGAAAGTGGAAGACTCTGGCAGCTTGGATAGGAACATTGATGACTGCTGTGAGCACGGCTTAATAGCTCATGCTCATAGGAGATTAAAAGACTATAGTGACAAGAAAAAATAGACTGTGGAAACCCAGTAGAAGGGAGTTCAGAAGAGATGTATCTTAGAATTTTGCTAGAAACCTTTCTTGTGATATTTTTGACAAGGAATGTGGCTGCCTTTTGCCCTTGTCCTAAGTGTTTTCTTGACTCTAAATTAAAAGGTAATGGACTAAGGAGATTTTAAGATATCTTACCACTGATGGTTGTGTAGTTATTGGTAATCCCTCTTATGCATGTCTAAGAAATACAAAATATATAGTTTACAGAGAAAAAGAGCTTCAATATATTTAATGTTGGAGTTAAGGCTTATGCTGAAAAAGATGAGATTAAAGAGTGACCTGATATGAAATGAAGACAGGGTACCTTCAGGATAAGACCCACCCACCTAAGTTTATAACTTATGGAAAGAAAAAAGCCTAAAAACTTATTTATGTTCCTAAAAAGAGACAAGAAATCAAAGCTGCTGCAATGTGATTCAAGGATGCCAGTGTTCATCTTAAGTTGTTAGTCAAATTGAGCAATGTAGTTCATGTGGTTCTAGCTTGAAGCTATAAATAATACCCTGGCAAAAGGGTTATGGAAACCTCCTCCATGGTTAAGGAGCATCCCTGAGACCAAGCATGTGGCAGAGAAGACCCTGAGAAGCCATTGTGCAAAGTTTTGAAAAAGAAGCCTAGATTGCATTGGCAAATTCCAAGATGTTACAGGTTCCAGAGCTATAGGATTTTGCCAAGGGGAGTTGCTCACAGGGAGTGAACTAGCCCAGAGTAAGAAGAATGTTGCAGTCAGCAAGGCTCTAAGAGATGAACAATTTAAGCCACTTAACATCAAAAATAAAGGAGTTGGAGTTTGTCCAACTGAGTTTCAGTCTAGTTTTGGTATAGTATTTCCTTACTTTATCTCCATCCCTCCCTTTTTGGAATGGAAACATATATTCTGTGCATTTGTATGTTGGAAATATGTCTTTTTTCAATTTTATAGGGGGTTACAATAAGAGATTGCCTTGAATCTCAGAAGAGACTTTGAATGTTTAAACTGTGCTGTGGCTGTGAAACAATGCACGGACTTTTGAAGTTGGACTAAATTTATTTTTGCATTATGATATGGCCATAAAACTGTAGTTGTCAGGAAGTGGAACGTGATAGCTTAAATGAGCAGAACCCTCAAGGCTCACACATTTGATTATTTGGTCTCCAGCTGGTAGAACTGTTTGGTAAGGGTTAGTATGTGTGGAGGGGATGTGTCACTGTGGGCAGGCTCTGAGGTTTCAAAACAGTTCTGCAATTCTCAGTATTCTTGCTGCCTTGTGGGTGTGGGCTAAGATGTAAGCTCTTAGTTGTTCCTTTGATCACCTATCCCAGACTCTGAAACTAACCATCTGAAACTATAAGTCAAATTAAATACTTTCCTTCATAATGTGTCTTTGTCATGATGTTTTAATACAGCAAAGTGACTTTAGAAAAGTAACCAAGACAGCAAACTTATTTTTATTTTTTACTAACTACAATTGAAAGATTTCTTAGTCAATGCTCAAGTCTGTCTCTTTATCCATAAATAATTACCTTGTGTTCTTTTATTTGCATGAATCAGAATATATAAATATATATATACACAATCAAAGATGAAAACAAATTTCTAATTAATAAGGGAAATGAGGGTTTCTGGGTTTGTATAGACTTTCTGACAAGTTACCCTTTGCCTATATGATGCCTTCTGCTTATGTGTTCCTTAGAAATAAATTTCTCTGTTTTTTTTAATCCAGCATTATTCAGACTTATTGTTTTTAGATTATAATTTAATTACAACATTTCTCCCTTCCCTTTCTGCCATCCAAATTTTCCCATGTACCTTTCCCGTCATTCAAATGCATGGCCTCCTTTTTTCACTAGTTTATATTGCATGTATATATACATATATATTCTTAAATATAACTTGTTTATTCCATATGTTTTTTAAAAGTCTTTTTTATTTTCCTTCTTCATTGTCCTTTCTTAAATTTTTAGTAAGTCTGTGTAATTTCTGTTAATATTAGTCTAAAAACTCCAAACACTTTATAAAGGTTAGTTTGCCACAAATAAATAAACTGAAATATCATGAGTGTTTAGCTAAGCAGTGTTTGTTTTCCCTGGTCTTTGTTTCCTGGAGAGTCTCTTTGTGACCAGTACAAAAGTCTTGCATTTGTTCTAATTCAGAGCCCACAATTCATTTTCTGGGCACTCTTCTGTGAAACACAGGAGAGATGTGTCATCTGTAGCATGAAAGCTTTGATATTTGTCAAATAATGAGCAGCAAGAGGTGATGGAGTGGGCCCCCAGCAGGAGCCTCGTGTGTGCAGCCTGGCTGTCAGGAAGCCCAGGACTTTAGAACTTTGGGCATTCATGCTAATTGCATCTTCAATCCTTTTTTTCTTGGATGCATTTTATAGTTCTGGAGTCTTTTTTGCATTGCCTGCATTGGCAAATTTGGGAAAGAATATCCTTCCTCCACATGCTGGCAGATGGCTGGCACATCTGTTTTCCTGAATTTTAGTTCAAAAAACTAATAAATACAGTTATTCCTTTACTCGAGATCTCTGTGAGATTTTGCACCTTTCCTAGAGAACACACACAAAGGACTATTGGCATTAGTTTAATTTTACAAGAATATATTTACTCAAACTGACTATATTATAGGACCTGTTGAGTATTTTTCTTAGATTTAAATAATAATAGTATAGGCATAGTTGCTAGACTAGAAGTTGAGGTGAGGAATCTTGTACAGATGAAAACCTGTGAGAAGTGAAGCAAACAAAAGCAGGCAGGAGAGGAAGCCAGGAAAATGGGGCCTTTGGCATGATGCCCCTAGAAAGTTTTAGAACATGTAGTTGTTACTGAGAGGACAAGATTCTTTCTTCTAGCCTTTCGATTGTGATTCTGACATTGAGGAAATAGCAAACCTGCAGACATTCCCAGACAGATTCTTTTGTTAGCAATTGTCCTGAGAAGCTGGCACCTGTTTGCAGCAGACACTGAATTGGAAACACCTCACTAGAGTATGGGCACACTAGCTGGACACTGGATCTGGCTAAGCACATGCAACTCACATTCTTTTCCCAAGTGCTAGGACTAAAGGTATGTACTACTACCATCTGGCTCTATGGGTATCTAGTTGCTGGTTGTGCCCTCTGATCTCCAGGCAAGATATATTTGTCAGAATACAATCAAAATATCTCACTACAAGGTGGACTGTTCTGGATTGGAGTTTTAGGTTTATTCTGATCACAATGCTTGATCCTTTAGTTCCTTATTGATCTTTTGTTATTATTTTATTCATTATTGAAAGTGGTTCATTTAAATTCAGACAACAGCAATATTGTCTATGTCTTTTGATGCCCTGCTAATGGTGCACTTAGCCACATAATGGTGGTGTTTTCCCACTGAACTGATACATTTTGATGTTATATAATTCCAACCCTTGTTTCTTCTGAGTTTCTGAAAAATAGCATGTTTTGTCTGATGTAAATATGGTCATTCTTTGTCACTCTTAATTACCACTTGCATGAAAAAGATTTCAACTTTGACTTTTGATCCAATGTATACCCTAACATCTAAAATGAATCTGATGAATGGTATATAATTTTGATGTCAAATTGTAATTCTTGCATTTACTGTAAGCTTGTTTTTTAATTCAGAATTTAGTCCATTTACACTTAAAACAACTATGAACAGGAAATGACTTATTGCTCATTGCTTTTATATGTATTATGTTTACTTTATTTTTCTTTCTCCTGTTTTATTTTTTGTTATGCTTTTATTTTGATACTGAAATTCTTGATTTTTAAAATTTTTCCCATGTACACACCTCCTATGTGTATTTTGTTTGTGTTTAGACTGGGAATTATATAACATCTCCATCAATAGATAAATAGAAAATATGGTACATATACACAAGGAATTATTACTCATCTATAAAGACAAATGAAAGCTTAAGGTAGATGGGTAACACAGGAGAAATTATAATAAGTGTGGTAATTCACACCCAGAAAGAGGAATGTCACATGTGCACTCACATAAGCAGATTCTAGCTTTAAAGCGTTTATTTCATGTATCTAGCTTAGAGCATGACTAAAAAGGGACCTTCTGGAGAGAATGTTAAGGATAGGAGAATACTAGATTATACACCAAATGACGTTTACCAGGCATAATTATTCCACAGATCTCCTCACACAGTCTTTATCCACTCAATGCCTACACAAGATCAGGCCAGTCAAATTTTCAACATAGATTTGGTAGAGACACCAAGACCTCATCTTTGGCATACCCGCAAATAGCAGCTGATGATTGCTGAGTTGAGAGAGTCAGTCTTCTCTGAGGATTTGGTCATTGGTAGGTTGCTCATGCCTCCATACCTATTAGAAAGCTCCATATCTATTTACATATTGGCATGACTAACTGGGTTCAGAGAGTTATTAAGAACAGAAAATAGAAGGAAGATATGATAATGGGAAGATGCGGAGGACACCAGCACAAGTTGGAGGAACATAATGATGGCTGAATATGAACAACAGACATAACATAAATGTATCCATTTTTCAAAGGGCAAGTTTAAAATGTTTGAAAATTAGTACCAATATATAAATGTAATAAAAATTAATTTAAAAGATGAGAATATAAAGTTGGAAAATTATGTCCTGGGGAAAATATAGGGAAGAAATTGGGTTTTTAAATAGTCTTATTATATTGTATACATGTATAAAATTATTGGGGAATAAACTTAAATGCCTTATAACTTTGACAATATATATTCAACTGATAATTGAATTGATAATTGAATTCAACTGATAATTGTCAGAACACACAAAAACTTTTTATTAACTTTTTCATTTCTTAGATTATTATTGATACAAGATATGTTTCTAAATTTGTATCCATTAGTATAATTTTAATATTATATTTTTATGCCTTTATTTTTAAATCCATCCATCAGCTTGACATTGTGCCTTGAGCATTAATTCTTCTTTCTATCTTAAGTCTACTACTAGATACATCCTCTGGATTCCTAAGTGGGAGCCTGGGTTCAGAAAGAACTTAAGGAAGACATCCAGGGATCCCCTTGTGAAGAGAAAATAGAGAAGATCCCCTGAGTAAATTGGGATTATAATGGGTAGTGACCAAAGAGAGGTGGGAACAAATCATGAGAGAAGAAAATGGTTGAGTAAGAGGAGCAACAAAGAGAGAGAAAGAAGAGCTGGATATCTTGATAGAGGGAGCCACTATGGGGTTGGAAAGACACTAGGTGCTATGAAAACCTCCAAAAACCTACAGGATGTTCCTGGCCAGGACTCTAACCAATAGTGGAGGGGGTGCCTAAACAGAACTTCCCCTACAATCAAATAAGGAAACTCACAGAGGCAGCTGACTGGAGCTATTGGGAGCTCACTGAATCAGAAACAACCACTGGGGAATCTTCAGGGAAAGGAACTAAACCCTCCAAAGGTAGATGACTGTCGAATGGCATGGGCAGTATGAGGAACCTCATAGGATCACATAATGTTTCTGTGCATTAACTGACATCTTGGAGCCCATTCCCTATAGAAGAACATCTAACCCAGCCCTAACATTTGAATGAGGGAATTGAACCTCAAGTGGATACACCAGACTGAACTGACCCACCTTGGGACTCCTTGCCCTTCTTGGGGAATGGATGGGAGTATGGTATGGGGGGAAGGCTGAGGGAGGACTGGGAGGGATTGGGAGGAGGAAGGTAGGGTGAGCAAGGGTATATATGTAAAAACATTTTTAAATAAAAAAATAAAAATAGAAAATATTTATTTAGAATTTATATTTGGCTGTTTTGTCTGTTGGTTGGTTGGTGTGGTGATTTCAATGAAAATATCCCCCATAAACTCATATGTTGAAAGAATTGGCCCACAGTTGTTTGAACTATTTTGAAGTGATTAGAAAGGGGTGGCCTTGTTAAAGGAAGTGTGTCACTGAGGGTGGCTTTTGAGTTTTTAAAAGCCCATGCCAGACCCAGTTGCTTTCTTTTCTGCTTATACCTGTGTATCAGATAGATGTAACCTTTCAGCTATTTTTCCAGTAACATGCTAACCTGCTTACCACCATGCTCCTCTGCCTGGTCATCATGGACTCAGCCTCTGAAGCAAGCCTCCAATGTAAATGATTTCTTCTATAAGTACCTTGATTATGGTGTCTCTTCATAGCAATAAAACAGTTACTAATACACTTTGAAATTATAGCTCTTTCTTAGTACTATGACTTGCTCTTATACTTTTGTTGATAGGCCACACATGTTGTATCTTGAACATCTTTAAGGTGATTATTACTTGTAAAATAAATTAATAGATCGTTGTCACTTCATGACAAGTTTTAGAATATTGTTTATTTATTTACTAATTGATTGGGCCATTTTTCTTTATATCTTTACTGAATTTTGGTGGTGATTATATGAGAGGGATGTCTTTCTGTATGCTATAAATTACCATTGGATAATAAAGAAACTATTTGCCCTATGGCAGAGCAGTTTATAGGAAGGCATGAATTCCAAGCACAGATAAAAGGGAAGAAAGGCAGAGTAAAAGAGAGACACTGTGAGCTGCCGCCTGAGGAAGCAAGATGTTAAAGAACACAGGTCAGCCACAAGCCATGAAAAACACAGATAATAGAAATGGGCTGAGTTACTTTGAAAGAACTTGCAAGTAATGGTCCTGAGTCATAAGGCGTTAAACAGCTTGTAATTTATATAAACCTTTGTGTGATTATTTGGGACTAAGTGGCTGTGAGCAGGTCCAGACCTTGGGGGTAGGCCAGGCCAGATGGGCCAGAAATTTCCAACTACAATTATACATTTGAGAAAACATTTTTATTTCTCAGTATCCATTAATTCTTTACATAAGAGAATAATTTCCATAATATACTCAGAGGTTCTTGTTTAAGTTTGTATGTCATTCTACGGACCTGGGGTGTAATTTCTCAGAGTGGTACACCGGCTTCTTTTGAGACACTTGCCTTCTTTATTTCTTTCTGGTGTCAGTCATTGTCACACCCAGAATTTCTAGACCTGCAGCAAGTTACTGAGCCCCACAGTTCTCCTGAGCATCTAGGTACACAGTGTTGCTGTTACACCCGCACTTAGAGTCACACAGGTGGGAAACTGTCTGCCAGGCAGCTGCCCAGAAGTCTGAATATCAGCCACATGTTCCTCGGTTTCATTTCCTCTTGCAAAAGAAGCCAGTGAGGCAGTATTTTCTCTGACTGCAGTATTGAATGGCTTCTTGGTGTCATGAGTCCTGAACACTTCTCAGGCATCTGCAGGTATCCCTCTCCAACCCAGGGCTCTTAATAGGCTGAGATAAAGCCACTCTCTTGGGCAACCTCCAAAAATCAGAATGTTAGGCTTTGTTCTATTCTTCCAACAGCAAACGTTTACTCCCTGCTGTTCCATGATGGGATAGTTCAGCAGAAGAACTGCCATGAATGAAACAAGATGATCTCTCTACCACCACTCCCGTTTCAATGAGTCTGATCTTAATTTTGAACATGCATGGGGTACTGAAATTTTTAAAATGGTCCTTGGTGTTCTTGTAAGGGCTTTAATTATTAGGTCAGTGTGTTCATTGAGAATGAGGCCTCAGGTTTTCTTTTTCCACTGTTTTCTATGAAGAAAGCTTTGAACAAAAGACTAGTTCTGTTAAAGTAGAGGAAGAAAAATATATCTGAAGTTTCTAAGGACAGGAAGATATTTTCAGAAAATGTAGCTTTGGAGGCATGTTTTGTGTTGGTGAGAATAAATTAATATAGACTATTAGACCAATTATGTATACAAGAGCATGACTTTTAAACCTCTGTGTTAATTAGGAACATATGGCAGGCCTATGGAAACACAGATTGCTTCACAGAAGGCCAGAGTTTCTGGCCCAGGAGGTGGTGGAGGCTGTACTTCTGACAGACGCCCAAGTCATCCTGATGCAGCATCATATCATGGTCAGACTCCTGCTCTAGAAACTGAAAGGCTGATTTTCTAGTGAAGAAGAAAGAAAACTGGTCACACAGAACATGAACTTTTTTTTATCTTCTTTTTCTTTCTTTAGAACATTGAGGAACAAGGTAGTCATATAGTTTTTGTTGTTTTTCTAGTCTCTATACCTACCAAGGAATACCTTGGCCAGGCTGGACATGGACTGCCATTACTCTTTCCTTGCCTTCCAGAAAGATTGGGGTTATCAATAAGTTCAATCACTTGGTGAGATTGTTTTGTTTCACAGTAAAAATTTTAGTGGTGGATTGGAGATCACAAATTTCAGAATTCTCCTGTATCATGTATTTAACGGTCTGTGTTGTACTCATTTTCAGCCATGTCAGATGCAGGATCTAAACTCAACTGAAAC
This sequence comes from Sigmodon hispidus, assembly GCA_004025045.1. Taxonomy (NCBI): domain Eukaryota; kingdom Metazoa; phylum Chordata; class Mammalia; order Rodentia; family Cricetidae; genus Sigmodon; species Sigmodon hispidus. The sequence goes on along the minus strand of PVIH01010135.1, from coordinate 65,748 downwards.
ATTTTATACTAGATCAATTTATATTCCTGGACCCAAGTGTTCCTTATTTGACTAGGCTTCTTGCCTTTTGTTCATAACTTTTTCAGGTGTTTGTAAGGTCCAAATTTTCTCCCTAGGGAGCAGTTAAGAGCAGGTCTAGAGATTTCTCTGACATTTTGAGTGAGATTTGACAGGAACTCTGAGGACATGGACTTCATCAGCTTTTCAACAGAATTCTAGCATCAGCTACATTTTAATTTTGTGGCAAATCACACAATGAAGAAACTGTGCCCCTGGTAAGCCTACTCGTGTGCTAGAAGTTTTGAAACCATGGTAATAGCCCAGGGGTTTTGACAGAATCTGAATATTGTCTACATGTTTCACCATAGGAGGTTTTTGTTAGCTGAAAAATAAAAATAAAAATAAGCACATCAAAGCTGTGATGTGTAAAGAAAAATGTCAACATTTTTCACACCTTAAAACTTATCTCATAAGGGGAAAGATTTTTTTCTATATAAAAATAAGTAACTTTTAAAACCTTCTCTGTATTAGCTGAGTCTGCTGGGACTGCTTTCTTTTCTTGTCAGGTCAGCTTGAGTTAAGTTCCCAGTGTGGGGAAGTCACTTCAAGCTCTTTCAGAGTCTGAGAGCAGAGAATGTACTGAACCCTCCAACCACAGTAACTGCAGGGAAATGAAAGAGGATCCATTCTGAAGATGCTTCCGCTTCCCTCTTCTGCTCCTTTGATGTGAAGAAAGAACCTCAGCTTCCAGAGTGGTGATAATGGAATTTCCTTTCCAGTCAGACTCTTCATGTATAATACAACCCATGTCTTAATCCTTCTGACTTCCTTCAGGCTGTCTGACGCAGGCCCTGTGCTAATGACAGAGCCTGCACTGAGGAGACACTGTGGGAGAGAGAAAGCAAGCCAAATGTTTCACCTCATAAGGAAAACTAACAAAACCATGTGTGGGTCGGCAGAAAATAAAAACTATAAAGTTCTATTTTATAACTCCTCTCATTACTTAGCTCTATGCTAGGAAATCGCCTTAGATCTCCTTGAAATTTCTTTTGAAGAGGTAATTAACAGTTATAATAATCTGTAAAGCTAAAACTATATGCATTAAAATATAACATGCTTATATTATAAACTAATGTTTACATGATATCAATCATGTTATATGTAAATTGTAAAATGTGTGTTTGATCAGGTAAAATTATAGCTAGTGAAACAGCTAAAAGTACACTTAAAATAGCTTTCAAAATAATGCATTTACTGATGAAGATCTGAAGATAAATAAGTTTGTTATTCATGACATCTAATAAGTTATCCTGTCAATATTCACAACATAATGAGATAGAATACAGTTTGCATGAAAAAATGTGAGATTCAAGAATTGCAAAGCCAAATTTAGGTATTTTTAGAAATATTAGCATTAATCAAAGCTTTTAAAGTTAAAACTAACAGAGAGTTGTGAAGATCAATTATAAATAAAACCCATTATAAACTCAGCTGTTTCTACTCGGGCATCTATTGTCTACACAATTCTCAGAGATAACAAAAGTTTCAATGCAGTGGATCTGAATTCATCAGTGCAGGTGATAACTGCTGAATCTAAGGATGAGGAAGGTGGGTTGGCCACTGAGAGGTGAGGTAAGGACCACTATTAGTAGGAGAAGTCAGACTTCTGATTCGTGAATGTTGCAGAGTGTGAAGATACAGAGTTTGAGAGAAAAAATGAAGTACCACTTCAGTAGGGAAAGAGAAATAGAGACTGGAAGTTAAAAATATGACCTCAGAGCAGTACTCATGAGAGTTATTTTCTTTCTTTATACTCACAGAGACAAAATGTGGCTGTCACTGATCAGACCAGCTATAACCAGTTATGGGATTCCTGTATTCAGATAAGGAAAATGTGAAGGAGAGAGAGAAATTACTTATTCATGTCACATATCTAGGAAATATGAATATGCAGAACAATTTCCTGAGGCTCAGAGCTATTCAATCATGTTTCTTTTTTCTCTTTATGTAGCAAACTATAGGAAACATGGTTACTGGAGTCTGATCCCTATCACTTGAGGATGCCACTGGGTACTGTCCTGGTGTTCACAGGTACAGCCACTGGAGCAATAATTGTTATTATTCTTCTTTTCTTCCTGTGATTATTTTATTGTCTCCCTTGAACATAAAATTTTCTCATTTTAATTTTGTTGATATCAAGTTGAAAAATATATTCTAGGGATAATTTAAAAGTCATAGAAAACAACAGCAAAAGTTCTTTAAATATTTTCAATAATATACACACATATGTATTATTTATTTATCTATATTTTTAATACTATGCAACATGCATTATTATCTAAATAGGTGAGCCCAATTTAGGGAGCTATAAACTGGTAATTCATATTGGCATAAAAGTAATTTTAAGTAGAGGTTATGAGGTATGAAGCAGAAGGATGAAGTTGGAAATGTCAAGGTCTCATCTGACTCTTATAAAAGTTCCTTTTCCCAGATTACAAAATGAGAAAATTGCCCTGGTTTTACAGCTGATATTTTCCTGCATCAGTCTTTTATAAGCCAATTTAGAAGGTAGGACTAAAATTTTAAGAATCCTGAAACCTTTTCTCTTTAACTTCACTTTTTTTTTCAAAGATGACTCCTAGAGAGGCTATGATCAGCATAACCATCTAACCTGCATGAAATAGTCTTTCTGTACTACAAAAAGAAAAATAAGTACTAGGAAAGATGGACTATGATCTGCATCTACATTAGCAAATGAAGGAGAGAGTCAGACAGAGTAAGAAAAGAATAGACTGTTCTTCTTAAAATATGATAAATAAAGGAATAGCTTCTGAAATCTACAAAAAAAATCTAAAAAGATACAGGGGAAGAGGAGAAACATGATACACAACACAAAACCAAAAGCTCAGCACAGCCTCAGCTTTTGGGTGGGAGGTGAGGCCAAGAGCTGCTTCCAAAGTGTTGCCTCAGAACAAGCCTACGTCCCTCAGCAGCCTTAATCCAACTATGGGTTTGATAATCCAGTAACAGTTCCAGCAGACAAGTCTGCAACAGAGAGAAATCTCATTCGTCAATGTTATAACTAGGAGAGTAGCTGTTGGGTGTCTCCTTGAGAGATAATCTATTGCTACCCTAGGGACATGAAGTCATGGAAGAACTGATTAAGGAGCTTGAATTTGACCTTCTATATGCTCTAGGAGAAGGAATGCACAGAGAAGAAGTTGTGGCAAACAGGAGTGCCAAAATGACAAGTAAAATATGTAGGCAATAAGAGGCAATCTGTGGTGGTAAAATACACGGGGAAAAATAGTCTGTCCTTGGAAATAAGAGCAGATCTCAGTAGCTGAGGATTACCCTGTTTTTGATAGCTTGAGTCAAGAGGGGTGATTAAACTCCAGAGCCACCTATCTGTTCTTTGTTAATCCACATCATACTCAAAGCTTCGTCCCTTCAATGGAATGATTCATACCCAGGTCTTGAAAGTAGGAAGACAGGTTCTTCACTTTACCAATCTGAGACCTTTGCTTTCTTCACGTAACTCTAATCTACTTGGGAGACACTTGTCTGCGAAAACTTCAGCCAACTCAGTGGGTTTTAAGAATTGTGAGAGGGGGGAGATGGTCCTGCTCACAAACTGCAGAGTTCCCCACACAAAAGGAAGGACCAAAACTGCAGTGGAGACTGACCTATTCTAGGGGGTATCAGACACTTTGACGCAATAAAGGAAAGGCTGTAGTCTGGAACTTCCCTGCCCTGTCAATGCTCCAGTTTCTAAGGACTCAGAAAGCAGCTGCTTCCACACTGCACTTTTGTCTTTTTTTTTCATTCCGTAGGATGCCTCTTTCCATTTTTGCTTTGAAGAATCGTTATTGTATTTTAAAAATGCTTTTTCTATTCCCCTTTAGAGATTTACCTAATTTTATTTATGTATTATTCCAGAAATAGTTTGCTAAAGAGGATTCATTCATCATCAACAACAATAAAACCTTGGAAGAAAAGTAGAAACCAGCATATGCATAGACTATGACACAGAACTGTGGGAACCATGAAAAAACTGTCTGAGTCCTCAAAGACAGAAATAAGTAAATGTTAGGTGATGATTTCAACAGTTTTCTGGTAAAAATAATAAACTCTGTGGATGATTTCATCCAGGAAAAATGAAATCAAATAAATAAATGATTGAATGAGAAACAGTGGAAAGGGCCACAAGTAGTGTCCAGAAGGAGAAAGGACACATCAGGATGGAGGACAAACTATGAAATACAATACTCAATATCAACAGGGTCATCAGACAGTAAGCATCTCTACAGAACCTAAGACCTCTGATATACGATTAAGAGACCAAACTGGACAGACCATAGGAAGTAAGGCAGAATGAAGATAAATAGCCAAGCAAAGGTGTAGTGAACTCAGTCAACAGCATTACAGCTGAAAATTTTCTGAAATCAGAGAAAGAAACAGGCTGTCAAGCACAAAAAGCATTTAGAATCCTAAGTGTCTCTGTGTAACGTATAATCAAGATAATAAAATTTTAAAGTAAAGAAACAGTGTTAAAAGTTGTAAGAGAAAGACACCAGCTAAAAGAAGAAGCCAGAAATATCCAAACATCATCAGATCTATGGCCATCAACTCTGAAAGACAGGAATGCATGGAATGATAGTTTATGTGTTGAAAGTATGTGTCATGTGTCAACCAACATTGCTATATTCAGCAAATATTTCTTTTGAAATTAAAGGAGAAATAACATTTAAAGAAAGTACAAACTAAAGGTGCTCTTGACCATAAGTCAACACAAAATACTTGAAGTGATATTATACAGAGAAGAGGAAAGAAAACATTTTCAAAATAAAAATGACAACAGCAATGAAAAAATACATGTCATGGAAGGAATGCATGAACAAAAGGGAGCAGGAGAGAATCCATCATTTTCCTCATAGCCAACCAGAAAACCACCAAAATTTGTAGAAAGAAAAGAAAAACTCTAACCCAAGCATCCAGAGAAACAACCAAAGAATTACCAGAATCACCAAACATCTCAAACATTATATTTAATAATAAGGTTAAATATATATGGTCCCCAAATATCCATAAAGAGACACAAACACTCTTATTAGATTAAAATATGTCACAGGCCTGACAAAATCATGCCAGAAACAATCTACAATGGAAGAGAGATGAAGGAACTCAGGAGCCCTTACCCATCTCTAAGGAATTAATGATAGTTGATAGCTTTTGGAGACAAGCCAGTCAGTTCTCTTTAAGGTTTATCCCCTGGAAAGTTAATATGCTCTGGTGTATTGACTCACATCCACCAGTATATGAGTAGCAGTAGTTTGTCATGGGTCATAAAATAATAAAAACATAAAAGACAAGTAGGAAGTGTATGAATGAGGATGAATCTGGAAGAAATTGAGAAGTTTCAGTAAACATGATCACAATGCATTGTATATGCTTATGAAATTCTCAAAGAACTATAAAAATGTGTTTTTTAAAAAACAAACAAGAAAGGAAAAAAAACTGGATTTAAATATTTGTTGCCAATCAAATACACATCTCTATGCTAAAGTCACCCACAGAGTGAGAGTTAAAAGATGAAACACAATCATTCAAGTAAAGAAGAACTTAAAATAAGCATGATGTAGTTATTATAATATCTCATACAGTAAAGTTTAAATTAAAATTAGTCAGATGAGGTGAAATAGATAAGTAAATATTAATTAAGTAAATAATTGATCCAGAAGATTTTTTCAAATAAATGAATCACACATAAAAATTAAATAAACATTAATTGCCAAATAGGTCCTAAAACTATAATCATTAATAACTTTAATATGAATCTAAAAGATAAAGAATATACATTTATCATAAATTAAAAATAAAATGTCCAGTCATATGATTCTATACTGGAAGAACTTTAAGTCAACATATTAGAGATGCATGTGAAAGCATGTTTATTCTTGCATTATTTACAATACCTGTAAATCCAGCAACAGCAAATGTAGCACATATACACAGTAAAATTTCAGGCAGCTATTAAAAAACCAAAGCAACATCATAAACTTTCAGGGAAAATGAATGGAAGTGAAAACCATTATAGTAAATAAATAAGCCAGGCTCAAAAAGACAAATCCTAAACATTTTCTTTTATATGTGGAGCTGAGACTTAAAATCATACATGTGTGTATTTATATGCACCTGCATTTACATTTGCCTGTGTGTGGTGTACATGACTATGAAGGGGTCATAAAGGGAAGGAAGCATTGCTAAGGAAAGGGGAGAGAAAGACAGTATTGGATTGTATGAGACACTCGTGCAGAAAGGGAAACTACTGGGGAAGGACAACAGAGTAACAGGGAGAGGGGCTGTGAATAGGCCACAGGAAAGGTGTACTGGATAATACAAGGACAACTTACACAGGCACTTCCAGGAGAATGGTAAATGAGCCTTTTATAAGGCAGGAGAGTCGGTCACAAACACATCACATGGCAGCAGGACCTTGAAGTAACTGGTCATATTGCTTGTTCCGCAGGGAAAAGGAGAGAGATACTTGTGCTGAACTCTCTCTTCCTTTTATTCAGTCTCAGACCCTAGCCCTTGTGTGGCTCCATTTACATCTAGGATAGCTCTTCCTTCCTCATTTAAATCATTCTGGAAATACCGTCACAGAGAAACCCGAGGTGTGTTTCCAAGGTGATTCCAGGTCCAGTCAAGTTGATAATGAGTGGTAATTAATGATTGCAGACTTTCTTCCTCAAAGCCTGTCTTTTGGAAGCAATAAGGATCTGTAGGACATGATCAGGGAAAATTCTTCCTGGCATCTAAAACTGTCACAAAGTTTTTCTTGTACCACTAGAAAAGCTTTTCTAAGGATCACTGAGACATGCCCTGCTCTGGGTATTTACCTGTGACCACTGACTTGTGAGTATGAGTGCTTAGTTCCATTGTGTCAAGAGGAAATGATTAACATGTGTATTCAGAGCTCTACATGGATCACACAGGGGTTATGACCACACCTGAAATCATGCTTAACCTGTTTTCCTCCTTCCTTGTCCTGTTCACCTTCTGTCAGCTTCTCTGGAACCTTGTCTCTGAGAACTTCACCTCATGCTGTGCTTCTGAAGGCAGGTGCTGTAGGTCTGGTAGTTTGGAGAGAACAAGAGAAGCTATAACTTTTCATGAAAGTGAAAAATAATTTCTACTAATCTTTGAAGCTCATTTAACAAGGTACCTATACATTTAAAAAACATTGAATTTTTCTTTTTAATTTTTGGTTTTAAATTCATGCCACTGTTAAGTTGTTCTCTGTGTTAAACTTACATGCTATTACAAAAATGGTGAGACACACAAAACACCAAATTTATGTGAAGATTAAAAATAATAGCAATAATATTAAAGTAGAAAGTTATTAAGCTCAGATTGCCTCAGGTCACAGCATTCAGAACTGTAACAGCGAACATGAAAATTAGACTGACGAAGAGGAAATTACATTATTTTTCAGGAGCAGAGAAAAGCCACCACCTAGGAAGATGAGATTGAAACTGACTTCTGCTAGAACAGTCCCAATTAACTACCTCCATTTGAATACACCCAGAAAATTCTTAAGAACATTACACTATAAATAAGATGTTTAAATTAGAGCCCAGGAAAAGTGAGAAGATAATGGAAGCAAGGAGCAGACTTAATCACAGCCTCTGTGCCTCCCCTTCTTCCCCCTCAGTATTTTGCATGTCAAGATATGAAAGGGATAAAACAGAGTTGAGGTCAAGATTTTATTTTAGTTTCAAATTAATAGCTCCTGTAACTGTTAATTCAAACTGAGATTAGAATTGTTATCTGCTGGATGCTGCTGTTGCAAATGGCAGGTATCTGAGCTGTTACTTTTACATGAAACATATTCCTTGAATCATGACATTCCTTGATCCCATTTTCTTTTAAAGCTGATATAAAACCCAAGTCCTTATGTCCCATATTACTTGAGAGATGAGATCTGGCTCCATTTCATCCCCCTTGTGTTTGTCATCTTTTCATCATGGTGACAAAACCCAAGGCAAACAAGCGGAAGGGATGATAGATTCATTTTGGCTCCAGTTTTCTGTCCATAGTCATTGGTCTCCTGTTTCTAAGCCTGTGATAAGGCAGAACATCATGGTGGGGACAATGTAGTAGACCAAAGTTGTTCACCTCATAATGGCCAAGAAGCAGTAAAAGAGCCATCAAGGAAGGCTTCAGGAATAAAAATATAACTTTCAAGGGCATCAGTGCCCTCACTAACCTGATGCCTGCACCTAGACCTGATCTTCTAAAGTTTCCATCAACTTTCTAAAAGCCCATTAAGCTGGGAATCAATAAGTTGACTAATTCACTGGCAATAATAATATCAGAGCACTCATAATGCAGTTAACCCTGAAATGACCATCTACATTCAGAAACAAAACTTTAATAAATTAATCCTGGAGGGAAATTTAAGGCCTAAATGTTGCACCAATCCCAGGTATTATAATAAAAACCTGGAGCCAGATATTGGAATAGATCCTAGAAGATCTGAGAGACAGAGGAACAAGCCACAGCCACTTTCCACCACTACTGAATCTTCAAGCTGAAAGGGTGGATTCTGTCTCCAGGATTCTTAGCCTGAATAGAGAAGGAAAGGGAAGTACAAGACCAAAATGGAGGTTCCCACTCTTGTCTCCTCCCTTCCTATATTCCTTTTCCTGACTAGCCATACCACATCCTTTTTCAACCTTCCTAGTGCTCAGATTAAAGGCCTGTGTTCTTGCCAAGTGCTGGAAGCAGAGGTTTGGGATCCCAGGTGCTGGGATTAAAGGTGTTTGCCAGCACTGCCTGAATACATTTCTATTTTGGACTTAATTGATTTCAAGTAGCTCAGTGAGGCCTTGAACTCACAGAGATCCAGATAAATCCCTGCCTCTGCTTTTTGAGTGCTAGGTAGGACTAAAGGCCTGTGACACCACTGGTTGACCTTTATGGCTAACTCTGTGACTGGTTCTGTCCTCTGATTTTTCATACAATTTTTATTTAATATACAATATATCACCACGAACCCTCATCAAATATTTCTAGTATCATTCATCAACATGATAAATAAAATAACACCCAGAGTGTTATTTTATACAGAGTGTAGTAAGGTCAATGGTAGTATTCCTGAAAACCTGCCACAGAATTTTGTGTTTAGATTGAAGGAGAGTGGGATTCCTTAGTACAGCAGCTCTCAACCCATGAGTCTCAAACACTCTTTGTGTATGTGTGTATGTGTGTATGTGTGTGTTGAATGAGCCTTTCACAGAGGTTGCCTAAGACCATTGGAAAACACATGTATTTACATTAAAATTAATAACAGGAACAAAATTACACTTATGAAGTAGCAACAAAAATAATTTTATAGTTTACAGTCACCACAAGGTGAACAATTGTATTAATAAGTCACAGTTTAGGAAGGTTGAGAACCACGGTTTTAGGCCCTTAGCCTTCTCCTAAACAGACCTATAATTTAGTTCATAAAAAGGAATAGTCGCCAGACAGCTGATTCTGGCATAGTTTGAATAACAAAGTTCATGAAGTAATAGAAAACCATGACAAATCTAAAGGCTTCATGATGAGTACCCACTTACTTGATAGTAATAGCCAAAATTTCAGGGTAATTAGTATTCTAAAGCAATAGCTGGCATCTGATATAGAAAGAGATGGGTAATTAACAATATGTACTATGGGCAGACTGTTTGGTGTACAAGGCTGGCTGAATGTGGCATTTCTGTTGGATCTTAAAGTATAGATTAGTTTTGATCAATAAAATTTCTAAGTAAAAAAGAATAGTGTAGCTAGTATGAAAAACTAATTTTTAATTTGAACAAGGCAGAGTAAGTTAATTAAGAGAGTGACTTTAAAAATATAGGACTCTAGGGCAGTAGAAAATCAGGAAGGAGGCAATGTATAATTGATGTGACAAGAGCTAGTCTTTGAAAAATCTCCGGACTGAGCAGAGCAACAAAAATGTGCCAAGGGGAAGGTGTAGCTGCTTTTGGATCTTGTGCCTGTTGGTACTACAAAAACAAACAAACAAACAAACAAACAAAAAACAAAAAAAAAACACCAGAAAATTGGGATGGGTTTGGAGAAAAAAAGAATGGACTTATAGATACAAGTTTTAGAATTATTATCCTGAAGAAATCCATGAAGAACTGCAGCAGCCTCCCATTATGTAGAGAGCAGATTTGCTCTATTTTGCAAGAGAGGAAATGGGAAAGCCAGGTCTAAAGGAAATGGAAGTAATATTGTATTTGTTCATCTTTTTTTGGGGAAAATTATTTTTACTCAATTCTTGCAAAATTATAAAACAAAACAAAAAACAAAAAGTAAAAGTAAAAGCAAGCATATAAAAACAACAAAAACACAACCTTAGAAGTTTGTTTATAGGTGTATCACAGAACAGTGGTACTTGAATTTTGGCCACTAGATCAGCAACATCAGTAGTAGTAGAAGGCTGAGATATATGCAGTTTCTATGATCTTGTCCCTTATCATTGAATCTGAGATTCTAGCTCTCCTTTTTTTTTTTTTTTTTTTTTTTTTTTTTTTTTTTTTTTTTTTTTTTTTTTTTTTTTTTTTTTTTTTTTTTTTTTTTTTTTTTTTTTTTTTTTTTTGATGGAAAAAGATACGTTATTAGATGAGGCACTTTTTCACTGTTAAGTGTTCTTAGTTGTGTATGGCTACGTGTGTGGGAACAGTGAGGTGGAACGGGGTAATAAATACTGTGAAGTTGGTAAACATCCTTTGGGGCTGATAGGAAGGTGTGGCAGCAATGTACAGAGCATAGAGGAATCTCTCCAGGAACAGGGAAGTGGGCTCAAGGCAGAAGGTATCCTCAGCTCCAAAAGCCAAAGAAATTGTAGAAGATGGGGACAGGGCCCATGAGGATAGGCATCTGGTTCTTGTGAGTGACCTTAATTGTGCAGGGTGCCTGCATCCAGGGTTCCCCGTCAGTTTGCATGGGGAGGGTTTTTGTGGTCCGGAATGTGATCTCCAAGCACTTGGCCAGTCGGTGTCCAGCACTCTTGAGCCTGGTATAGATCTGGCCCATCTCAATTACACCCTCTAGTCCGACCACTTCCAGCCGCTTGTCACTCATGTCTGGCACACAGGTCCCTAGGATATCTGGGTCTGTAATTATTTTGGCCATACTGATGCCTGCTTGATCGAATTGGTATCCCCATGAGGTCTCCTGACATCACCCCAGAGGTTGGAGCCACCGTGCATGCTCGGGAAATTCAGTACTGCAATGCCTTCTAGGGATAGATCACTGAGATCCAGTGGCTTCCCACACTAATGGAGTCTAGCTAGCTGTTAGAAGCCTCCAGATGATTTTTGAGGCTCACTAAAGTTTAAGGAAAAGTGCTTTCACAAATTATTTTTAAAACTTCAATATGTGTCAGTTACCTTGAGGTCTTGTGGAGGACTGACTCTGTTCTCTCCCCTTGCATAGATACAGCAGTCCAGTCTGGGCCCTGTGATATCAATGCTTCTCAAACTCCCAAGTAATGGAACTACTTGTACTGAGTTTCACCATTGGAAAAGAGGCTAAAGACACCATTGAAGACTCCTAATTTTGACTACTGATTTGATAACCTACATTTTATAAAAAGTAGTAACTTGTTACCTCACTTGCTGAAGAGTCTCTCATATTGTATTGGGCCATTTGGTGTTGCTGCTGAAGAGGAAATTGGAAGAAAGAAGATAGTCTCTGATCGTTGATTAGCATTGAGTAAATAATGAATGGCTCATGATTCTGTAGAAAGGGTCGAATTTGGGAAACTAAAAATAATGAATAGTCCCCAATTAGGAAGCTCCAACAGATAAAAATAGAGATGGGAACATACTCAAAGCTCACAATCTCTACATTTTCACTCCTAGTTTTGAGATAGAGGAGAAAACTTTGGTGGGAAAATATGGGTGATTAGGGTGGACCTTTGGCATTAAATAGAGTTGTAAGAAGTTAAACAACTAACTTCTCACTTTCATTCTGCAAATAGGTAACAGGGAACATAGACATTAACATAAATTTGTGAAAATAGCTTCCTTCTTACTAAGCACTCTTTTGTGGTAATATATTATATATTTAATAAAAGTAGCCTGAAATATCAGAGGACAGAGCTACCCACAGAGCCAAACCATACAGGTCAGGGAGTGGTAATGCATGCCTTTAATCCCATCACTTGGGAGGCACAGATCTACTATAGTGGTGGCACACACCTTTAATCCTATCGCTAGGAAAGTTGAACTGAGAATTAAGATAGTCAGAGAAAGAAATATAAGTCAAGAGAAGGCAGGCATTGTTCCTTTTGCCCCTATTCTATTTTCAGTCATGGATTGAGAGGTCTGGAGTTAGAGGATTTATAAAGAAAGACCTGAGGAGTTGGCTGGGTTAGTTTCATTATCTCTCTGATATTTCAACTTTTCCCCAATATCTGGATCCAGGTTTTTATTATAATACTAAGTAGAATTCATACAATATCTGGCACTCTCCTTTTGGAGTATAAATTCACAAAAATGCTTCTTGCCTATGGCTTTTCAGCCACTGGCTCAGTCCAAAGTCACTATCCAGCTGGCTAGGTTTTCTGTTTGGAGTTAGCCTCCAGCAAGCTCTGACTTTTAGGCAGTTACCACATGTGTTTCTTCTTTACAAATACCTGGGTAAATGTTTTGGACATCAGCTTCCATCTCCTGGTGGGTTGTGGATTATTTTTTTGGACCCCTCCTTGGGCGGCTGCCACCCTCAGCTGAATTGTCATTGACAGAAGTTTTGGTGAGTCAACTGAGATTTTTTTTGTAAATGGGTAATTTTAAAGATTTTAAAATTTAAAGTTTAAAATAAAAATAAAAAAGGAAAAAAAAACCAACCTATACAAAGGGGAATAGATTCAGATATCTGACTATGAAGAGAAAATAGGGAAGTAAAAGAATGATAGAAATAACAGGTAGATTATTAAAGTTAATTTTAAGATAAAAAAAGCAACTGCTAGTCTTAAATATTTTATATTAATATGTATTTTGTATAGTGATACAAATTGAAGGTTATTTTGTTACACTGTATATATGTTTTTACTCTTGTTTAAGATATTCTTATATATTGATATAAATTTAAGGCTGAATTTGTTTAAAAAAGAAAGATACAGAGAGAATTTTAATTCCATATTAAAAAATAGAAAATAGTGTTACAATGGAAAACGTTTGGCCTTTGTCTAATAATATTTTAGACAGTTTGAACATGAAACCATTAAAAGAGAAGATAATTAATGTAGGTGGGATTATCATCATATCTATTATAAATATTATTTCTTTGATCATTCTCGTTTTAGTCTTTAAAAAAGGTGTTTTATGTTTGAGTGCCAAGTTGGTTGGTTTTAGTGCCAAGATACAAATATTAGATCTTGTTAAATATCAAAATAAGATAAATAATAGAATATTTTCTTTGAATTTGTCAAATTCTGATGCCCTGTGGCCTCCAAAATATATCTATTTCTTAATCTTTGAAACCTGTACGTAGGTCTTAATTTGGATCAGCAGTTATTATAGGTCTAATCAGGGATCCTGAGATGAAACCATCCTGGACCATCTTTGTGAATTCTATGTCCAGTATTATCTTTTCTTCTACAAGAAACACAAACTAGAGGGCAGACACAGAGATCCCATAAAGATTGAGGAAGGAATGTCATTGTCATTTACTAAGAAAACAAAGTTCATCTGACAACCACAGGGACCTACATCCAGCATTTGGAGAGCCTTCAAACCACAAGAGAATAAATATCTGCATCTTTAAGCCTCTCCATTTCTTAAAGCTTGTTACAGCAGGCACAGGGAACCAATACAGTAAGCACAAGAAACTAGGAACAGTTTGTTTCCCTTCCAGGGAATTGGGATCTGGCACACAGACAAATCTTTCAAGTAGGTGAAATTTGTTTTTGGCATATTTCCATCTCCCTAGGTATAATGGTGAGAAGGCAGACACGATTTCTTTTCAACTCCTTCCAAACTCTTGTTTTTTTCTATCAGCATCTGTACTCTGTATTTTTACTTAAACTGTGTCAGCTCTTATCAAAAACCTGCCCCAAGTTCGACTTCTGAAAGTAAAAGAAAAGTTTAGAATAAGTCAGCAGTATTGTATGCCATATCTGAATCACTGTATTAGGTTGATGTCGTAGAAGCAGCACCAATGGAAAGATTTTTTTGTCTAACTAATTTCTAGAGAGAACAATTTGGGAGTCAGACAGGATAGGGGGAGTAGGATTGTAAAAGATGTGTCATGTGAAGTTTAACGTGAAGCCTGATCCCACCCAGGGTGAATGACTTAGTTCTTTAGTTCTCCTCCTCCTCCTCCTCCTCCTCCTCCTCCTCCTCCTTCTCCTATAGAAAAGCTTCAGATTGGCAGCAAGGTCCAGAAGAGTGTGCAAACACCCAAATGATGCTTCTGCACCAAGGTGGCACTTGGTTACAACTGGAGAGCTTAACTGTTACATAATTATCAGAGAAGTCCGTAGTATACACCATGGTTTTCTGTTGCCATTGTATATCCAGGGGGTTTTTGTGAATATACAATGACACCTGCTTTACCATTATAATGCCCATCAGAATGTTTTTGCTGTATTAATCCCTGTGTTCTGCTTACTCATCTTTTCTTCTCCTGTCCTCCAGGAGGCATTGATCTTTTATACTGTTTCCATGGTTCTGTCTTTTAAAAATATCACATCATTGGAATTATACAGCATGACTCCTTTTAGAATCACTCTTTTCCTACTTAAAATACACATTCAACATATTTACAAATCTTTTGGTGGCCTGATAGCTCATTCACCTTTAATATCAAATAAAATTCCATTGCCTGAGCATATCAAGTTTATCGGTTTACTTAGGACAGTTTTGGCTGTTTTCAAGTTTTGGTAGTTATGAATAGTTCTACAGTGAACATACATGAGTGGTTTTTATGTATAAAGCTTTTAATACACTTAAAAGAATAGATAAGGTTTGGCTGCTGCATATGGTAATCAAGGCCTGAACAGCCCATTAACTCTGGTCTACTAAAAAATTGTTTTTTGTAATCTAACTGGGGAAAAAGTCTGAAATTTTTTCCCATTTTCATAATACTGGTATAATCAATTGCCTATATTTGAGCTTACCTGTATCACACTCCAAATATTTTATATAAAGTGTGATAGTGAAAACTGATCAAACAAATAGTATGGAAAACAAACAAACAATATCTGGATTCTGTGTCTGGATAAATATTTGAAATCTAAAAATGGCCCGATGTTTACATAGAACCTTGAATATTAACAACATAATTAACTTTGTTTTTTACAGTTATAGGATAACTCCTCATACAACCCAGAGAGAATGAGTGACATCATAGGAAAATAAATAGTAATCTTGAGGAAATAAGTGATATCCTTCTATTTTATTTTTGAGAATCATTAATTGAGTATTTATTATTAGGCAGGAAGTAACTAGTTGTCTCAGACACATTAGATGTTTATAGAAATTCACCAGCCTAGCTAACTGAATGCTGAAACAAGAAATTTGAAGGTGAAGGAATCGGTTTGACATTCTTAACTGGAACTTGGGAAGTAGCCTTTCCTTTGAGAGTTAGCATCATTTGATGTGAAGGGGCTATTGTGGAAGACCACAAATGAGGAGGTCACATGATCAAATTTAGAGTTTAGATTGTGAGGACAGCACTCTGTGGTAACAGATGGGAGTGAAACAGACATGGTGTAGGTAAGCTAACACAATTCAGATGCATCCAGTAACTTTTAGAGATCTAATGGTAACTTTTTTGGAGAACAAGACACAGGGATATTTAAGAGGTATTTAAGAGACAAAATATAGAAAGGGTATGGCAGATTAACTATCTACTTAAGGCAGATAGTAGCATTCAAATAACTAGTAGGTCTCTAGGTTTTGTAGTGGAAAGAATTAGATATGAAAGAAGACAGTAGTTAAGGAAGACTTCAGGTGATAGGGAATTAGAATCGGTTACAAACTTAAGTCAATTTGACTTTGATGGATCTTTTGGTGATATAATGGCGAGAGACCTTACAGAGACTTCGTAGCCAGACATTACAATTAATGATGAATTTGAGTACAGTAATAATCAGAAACCATAACATGGAAAGGAATACATAAAGATAATAGCAAGTGCTATGTCTTCAGAAATACAGATTCTTGATGCTGGTTGAATAAGGATGGTCCTACAAATGAGACAGAAAGGGAAGGAGGAGGGTGGGGAGATGGTTCAGGGACGTGTGCTGCCACAGAATTCCAAAGGACTGAACTGTCAGGAAGGAGTGTTTAAGTGTGATAATGATGAAGATGATGAAAAGTCAAATACGATGAGCCCTGAAATGTATTCCCCAGATTTAGAGTCATAGAAATTGACTGAGTGATGGAATGAAAAGTCATACTGAATTATATTGGGAAGTGGAACAAGCAGGTACAGTTGAATACAGAACCATCTGCTGAAAATTCTTAGCATAAAAACATTTGGAACATGTACATTAATAATAAATAGTTGTGAGCACCAGCCAAGGCAAACACCAGCTCTTAACTCAGATTGGGAGTGGGGGTTGCTAAGCTGACATCTATACCCTTAGGAAAAAATGTAATTTAATTTGGGAAAAATATGATTGATCCTGATGGGGATAAAGAATAAAGGCATAGAGGAATCAGAGAATTTACTGATCCTTGACCACACTGCGAGCCTATCATCATACTTTTCCAAATGAGCTCAGAAACAGATTTGTGTGTGTGTATGTGTGTATGTGTGTGTGTGTGTGTGTGTGTGTGTATGTTAGAGCATAAATATATTAACTATCTTATATCTGAACTTTAACACACACACACATTGTGTTATGTGTTTTCTTCCTTTAATAATATTGTGTGTAAATCATTCAGCTGTTGCTATACCAACTATACAGAAAACAAGACTCAGAAAATTACATTGTTTTCATGGAGCTCCTGAGCTATAAATTGAAAAATCAGGATGCAAAGCTTATTTTATTTTATTTTAAAATTTATATTCTTTCTCATCCTACTTAGTAAATGCCCTAGTAAGAATGTCTGCTTGAACAAAATTTATAAATGAGATATGGCAAGAGAATAAAAAATTTTAGATGTGGACCCTGGAATTTGTCCTTGGTCTAAAAACATTAATAGGATTTAGATTAGATTCCAGAAAATCTTGGATTTTATCTGTTGTTCAAGCAGGCATTCTTTCTAGGGTATTTACTAAGTAAGATGAGGAAGAACATAAATTTTAAAATAAAATAAAATAAGTTTTACATCTTGATTTTTCAATTTGTAGCTCAGGAGCTCCATGAAAACAATGTAATTTTCTGAGTCTTGTTTTCTGTGTAGTTGGTATAGCAACAGATGAATGATTTACACACAATGTTATTAAAGGAAGAAAACACATAACACAATATGTGTGTGTGTGTATGTGTGTGTGTGGTTAGAGCATAAATATATTAGCTATCTTATATCTGTACTTATTTATCTGTGTATATAGTATGTGAGTTAGTGTCTTTCGTATTTTCTTAAATATACATTATAAAAAAGGATAAAAACTTTTCAAACTAATACACAATTTTGTCTTGTGGTCCATATGTCTTTATTATCTTTGTCATATACATGTTTATTATAGATAGTTTCTTTATGTGTGTGTCCTGATTTAGAGAAAAAAGTGAAAATGAGGCTACATGTCAGGACAAATGTATAAATTCAAATCTGAAGCAAAAACTAGAATGGAATATTCTGGACAATGCAGCACTGGTCATTCCCAGTTTGATCAGAGTTCAGAGCAACTTTGTTACCAGGCAAAGAGTCTTGGACAGTATTTTGCTTCATAAACATTTACAAAATTACCTCTTTAGCTAGATTTTAAGGTTTTCCTGGACAATAATCATCCTGTGTCCCTGAAGATTCTCACACACAGCTGATTACAGACTACAGGTTAAATCAATGCTAGTTAATAAACAATCTCTTGCTGTGTAGGCAAGCCAGTTAATCATCTTCAGTATCCTTCCCAAGTCGGTTGTCACACTGACAACCACAGCCTCTCTTATGACGAGACTGAGACTTTATATTCTTGAGGGGAAACAAGTATGTTAGCCCATTGTTGCAAATGGTGGGAGAATAAAAGAAAAAAAAAATATTCCTAGCAACTTCCTCAGCCTGGTGAGTTGCTAATTATAATAAGCAAAAAAGCTAGCCAATATAAATGTCAGAGTATGAACTTCTAGCTGAATTGTGCTATTTTAAACAAGACAGTCATGCCCACCTTGGTATTCAGGATGTTAGGCTTCAATATATAGCTGAAAGCTGAGCCTGGGATTCAGAGGAGACGCAATCGATGGGTGATTGATGAGATGTTAGAGACTCAGACTCAGTGTATGACACATCCACTCATCCAGGACAAGAGTGTTTGCTATAATGTCACAGCACTGGCTGCCATCTGATAGCTGGCATGTAGGAGTGTGTCAAGGAAAGGGATGAACCGGATGGACATGCTTTACCCTCCCCCTGCACCTGGCTAGTGCTTGGAAGAAGACAGCAGGCACCTGCCATCGGCAAAGACAAAATGGAAACACTCAGGGGCAAGCAGCACAAGGAGAAGCAGGATGGCACCTTCTTGACGCCAGGCAAGGGAGAACAGGTGCTCCTCCTCCAAGGGCGGCTGCTGCTGGCTGGGATCTGGCTGAGGGCCACACTGCTGAGCCACACACATGCCTGCCTCTTGGCAGCTGAGCAGCAACAGAGCCACCACCGCGAAGCATTCTGTCCCCTGGCAGCACAAACTAGAACCCCGCAGGACTCCGAGATAAAAAGGCCTCTCAGTATTGCTTTCCTTGCTATTCCGGACAATGATAGGATGGTGCATGCTTCCCCATGCGAGATTTTTAAGATTCTCAGTCACTGCACGCCACCCCCAACACACACACACACACAGCGCTACACTGAATGATCAACTGACTTGATAACTAATTGGATTCTTTTCCCTTTTGGCATTTGCAAGACATAGATTTTTCTATGTTCTTTCTCTCCTCAGCCTAGTTTTGCCTCCTTGGAGGCTCTCTGGGAAGGTGTTTGTCACTCGACTCTGTTAAGAAAGACTGGGAGTCAATGCTTCATTGCAATCATGTGTATCTAAAAATAATAAGTTAAGCTAATATCCCCGAAACTCAGAGGGTGGCTTGGAAAGTTGTGTACCTATGCAGGGAAATTGGTTTAGGCATTTTTGTTCCAGGCTGTAGGATATGGAATTTTCTTCTTGCAGATGCTTATAAACCCAGAAGATTGCTCTGTTCAGAGAATTTATCAGTCTCCTAAGAAGAGTCCCACCCAAAATGTTTGGAATGGGTCGACTTTTAATGGCCCTATCCCCCTCTACCCCTCACCAGACCTTAAACAGAATTCCCAAAGCTAAATCAAATCACCAGATTAGCAGTATGGGAAACATGGCCCTCAGAGGAGTGGAACACATTCTGATTCTCACAATTCTTCTGATTCTCTCAGTAATTCCCCAGGTTGGAAACTGGAAGGTCTGAAGATTAGATGATCTTTGCCCTACATTTTAAATTTTGCATTTCTGGGCCACCCACTGGGAAAGGCCTCTAATGAGAAGATTAGACCTACATGGTAGAATGAACTACAGTGATCCATGACTATGAGCTTGGAAGTCATTGCTTTTGAAAACAGAAGTCAGGCTATCATCAGAACCTGGCTAAGGTTAGCCATTTATAGAAGGAAAAACAAAACAATTATGCATAAGCAAAAAGCAGGGCAGGGTGACATGCTATAGATATATGTAAACAAAACCAGTTTCCCTACCAGTACTGCTATTTTGAGGTATAATTTACACACCTATTGGTGAGTTCTGGCAAGTACGTATGTCCATAGAACCCACTACCTGTATTAAAAGTTAGCTATAGCCCAGCACTAAAAGGTCAAGACAAGAGGATCATCAGTTTGAGGCCAACTAGGACCAATCTGCTTTCCAAATTACAGATGAGTACATTTTTCAGAATTTCAGCTATATAAAGCCATAGTATATTGTCTGTTTCCCACTTGCTTGATCAGAATGCTGCATATTAGGATGTCTATGTAGGAGTATATATCAGTAGGATATCTCAGTAATTCATTTTACTGTGTGGTTAACTTTCCATTATACGGCCCTGGCACCATCCATTTATGTCTTCATCTGGTGATAGGAATGTGCATAGTTTTTAGGCTATGGCTTATGAATTAAACCTGCAGTGAATTTTCCTATAAATCTTTTTTTTCCTAATGGGTATGCATTTTTATTTCTCTTAGGTAAATGTGTAGGAATGAAATAACTGAAATACATGAATAAGTTTTGATATTAAAAAACCACCAAAATAATTTGACCAAGGAGTTGCATTCACTTCTTCCTACCCCTCCAAGCCTTGTTTGGGACCCCTCCACCAGCTGCATTTTAGGCATGCCTCCCCCCCAGCATTTAAGTAACCCAGTATTTTAGCATTTAGAATAACCCAGGTAACTTCTTTCCAGGCCCGAGAACTCTAAGCTGTCATTGCTTGAACGTTGCAATTGGTGAGAAATAGTATTTCCTTGCAGACCAACTTTTCTTTTAAAGCTGTCATATTCTGAGTTCTAATCCTAAATTCTAGCCAAGCCTCATCTGGGTTTTGAGAGACAAGTCCTACAAGAGGGAGTTTTATATTTAGAGTCAGTCTGCATATTTCCATTTTAAAAGAAAAGCCCCAAGCAGCAATTTGAGTTCAGAATTCCTCCCAAGAAGTCTAGTTTCCCTAACAGCTGTTTATAAATATTTACCTTCACATTTTTAATGATGACAATGTATACAGCACAAATACCAGGAGCCTTAAAGAATAAATATTCATGTCAGAGTTTCCTAATTTCTATACAGAACACAGAACTCTACCTTTGTCTCCCTTTGTGGAAGGCTTCCTGGGCTTTTCTGGTGTGGGTTTTGCTGTTGTAGGGATGCTTTTTTTGCCTTGTAATAAATCATAATATCCTCTTCGATGCACTAGAACAATAGAGAGTTACCTCCTGGGCACTAAACTAGACACAAAGCCCAGGATCAGGCTGCTGAGAAGTGTGTATTTTTTTAAAATATTTTTTTTAAAAAGTGCATTATTTTTCCAGAGAAGATTTAGCCTATCTTGTCCTTTGTTCTCTATGCGATATAACTGAATATAACCCAGAATATTGTGCCTCCAGGTTCAGAAGCAGCTGAGAATTCCATCATCAAAAGAAAATCTCAGGAAGAACACATCCTTGAAGCGTGGAACTGGAGGGATTTACAGAACTCTTGACATTTTATTCAGGATTGTTGTGAAGTTCCTGGAATAGTGTACAAAAAGCGCGACGACGTTCTTCTGGGATCTGTAGCTTGCAGCAGGTTCCCCAACTGCCTGGTTTCCCTGGCCTTTTGGAAATCAGGACAGAAGAAAGTGAAGCTTTTGAATGCTATGGAGAAGGTCTGGGGAGAAAGAAGACTAGAATAGAGTTTCAGCCCCACCTCTAACGAACTAACTGTGAATGAGTAACTTGGATGTTCTATAACTCTATTTTGAGAACCTAAAATGGCCATAAATAGCATCGTAGCCTTCATAGAATTACTGGAATAAATGAACATATAATATGACTATCACCTGGGAAATAATAGCCAATAAGTGCCAAACATAATTGTTCTGTCTGGCCCAGTGACATACTTCCTTGTTATAGAATGCTGCCTTTGCTACCTGTATGCTCTGGTCAGTGCAAAGCAGTCTGGGTCTCTGCTGAACAGCAAATGGTTCTAAGAAAGACAATATATATTTCTTTTAAAGACTTCCCCTTAGAATGAATGAATCATGTTGCTTCTTTAAGATGTAATTCCTGAGGCTGGAGAGGTTGCTCAGTGGTTAAGAGCACTGGCTGCTCTTTCAGAGGACCCAGAACATGTTCCCAGCACCCACAGAGTGATTCATAAGTATCTGTAACTCCAGTTCCAGAAGATATGGTCTAAACCCCTCAGGCTCCTGTATACATGTGGTACACATGTACACTATTTCAAATGTCAACATTCGGGCACACATGCATACACATAAAATAAAATATATTATCTTAAATAAATAAAATGCAGATTTTCCAGGAGGCACAAGAGGATGAAGATGAGAACATGCCAGCAGGTAAATGAGTTCCCTTCTATTAGAGGATTCTCTTTCTCTAGGCAATTAAACAGATCCTCTGTTTTTCTTTTTATTTCTATTTGCATATTTAAATTTTCTGCCTATAACTATTGCAAGTATTGATCTTTTAAAAGGTTTTTTTAAGATACCTGAATCGTTCCATGTTTAAATTCAGGGGTTGCCTAGCTTTGGTTATTAAAGTCTTATAGGAACATAGACTTCATGTGTTGACATATTATATGGAACTTTTCCGAACCACTGTACCGCTGACTAGTGCCAGCAAAAATCATGTCCCTCTGAACATCTAAAATTGCTACTGTGTGGTCTTTCACGGGTTAGAAGTGACTTACAGTTTCAACCCTATCTTCTTCAGAGTTTTGGCCTTTGAGATGGCATGTGGCTTTAAGACTTGGTAGGATGAGTGAATGGAGATAGCAACCCAAATCTGAAAAAAAAAATTGCATTCTAGACTGATTATTTTATTATGATTGACCAACTTTTCTATGATCATAACCAAGATCTCCATCCTTTATAATATCAAGAAATACTATTTGTATCAAAGAAGAACTACTAAGATGGAGTGTTTCAGAGAGATTGTTTTTTAACATTTATTTTTTATTTACATATCCTAAAAGAGTTTGAAAATTTGAAAGTCATAAATAAAAAGCTAAATAAAAGTAAAAAGCATGTCAACATATTATGTTGAAAGATTGTAATTAAATTTAAAAAGTGAAAAATCTTCAGAGATCAAACAAAATGATTTTTGATAAACAGTATTAATAACTACTATAATAATCAAATCAACAGAAAAAACATACACTGTGTTATATATAATAATATATATGTATGCATATGTGCACACTATATGAGAAATACAGGACACACACATTCACTCTCTCAGTTGAGAGAGAGAAAGAGAGAACTAGAAGGTGGATTAATAATCCATATTACCTACAAGATATCTTTAGGTCTTTGAACTTAAAAGTAATTTTTTAATTTTTTTTTATTTATTTTCTTCCAACACAGAATATATTGATGAAAATTCTATGAGAATTTGTTTTCAGTAGAAATAGACAGACATAAAACAACTAGCATATCACTGATGTGATGGGATGCTGTGTACACCAATCTGTCAATATTGTGATGCACAGCAAGTCTCAGTGCCTATATGTATAGAAGCCAAGAGTTTTGCAAAATGAAAGTGTTTTACTGCAGTTGTCCCATGGGAAGACAAATGCCAGTTCAAATATGTCTCATGGGTGGAAACTAATGAATAGGTGTAGGTGGCTTGAAGCAAAGATAATTCCATAGAATTTTTGAATTGGGGATTTTCCATCCTTAGAGTTGGTTTTTACTGGTGAATTTCCATTCTTTATTATTCTGGTCACTTCTGAAGCCTTTGACCACACCCTTTGTTTCTGATTTAGCTCTGTCGGCCCGACATTTGCTTTTTAGGCCGCTTGTTGGATTATTTTGTTCCTTCTTCAGATTCTCTTCATCCATGGAGATTCTTACCCTAACAAGATCACAAGATCATTTTTAGCTCATATCCTAGGGTTCTGGTCCTGTCTTGAGAAGCAGTTTGCCCAGATTTCTGAACAAAGAAGTAACAAAATTCAGAAAGACATAGGTAGAGTGATTATAGAACACAGACTTCTCCATCTAATAGTATACATGAGGGAAATGCTAGCTGAAATGATGGACAAGTGTCATAAAGTTCTGAGTTTCAAAAATGACATTTACCTTAGCTTTTTTAGAGAAAGTCTATAAATAGGCTCCTGAAGTATTCTTGAGCAGTGGTTCCCAACCTCCCTAAAACTGTGACCATTTAATACTGTTCCTCGTGTCTTCATGAAACTCCAACTATAAAACTATTTTCATTGCTACTTCATAACTGTATTTTCTGCTGGTATTGATCATAATGCAAATGCCTGTGTTTTCCAATGGTCTTAGGTGACCCTTGCAAAAGGGTTGTTCAACCACAAAAGGTGTGCAGACTCACAATTGTATTAAAGGCTCACAGTATTGGGGAGGTTGAAAAGCCCTGTTCTAAGGCAAATACATAGACACCTGTATTTCCTTATTCTGGACTGTATTGGTGAAAAACAAAACTTAAAGTTTCCCTTCATTTCCTCTCCTCTAAACAGGTAGAGAGAAATTAGATAAAAGAAATATGGGCTCATCATTCTGATTTAAGTGTAGCAAATAGAACTAAATGCACATGGAAAGAAAGAAAACTGCTCTATGTGAAAAGGTGAAGCCTACAACGTAGAACTTGATTTCTTTTGGTTATTTATGGGTTGGGCCTGGGAATGGGAGGCTCCTATGAAAATGCACTACTGAGGTATGTTGCTTTCCAGAGAAGTGCGGTTATGGTAGCTTGACATAGGGGTAATTGGGCCAAGCTAGAAGGTGCCTAATCCCACCAGAAACTTTGGAGCATGTATTATAGCATAGTATTTCCCTTCTTGGGGCTAGCTGGTTTGTTTGTACTTAGTCCATATTGTGTCACAGCTTGGAATCATTGTCTTCATACCCTTCCTGAGACAAAGGAATTACCCTTTTATATACACACTTGAAGTATTGGTTGACTATAGGTAAAGTATTTCCAGGTGGCAAGTTCATTGAAGAAATTACAGCAGGAGGAGGATGGGCAAAGCACCCAAGTAAAAAGCACCAAGAACTTCTGATATGTATAACAATATTTGACCATGTAGATGGAGGGACCACCTGTGTTGCATGGATTCTTGGTAGAGAATGAAGTCAAGAAGTGTCTTCTTCCATCCCACACACATATTCCCTTTACATACCTATCAATATAGATGGAATGTTCCCATTACTACAATTACAGGGAATTTTTTTTTTCCATTTAAAAGCCAATGGCAAGATCACAATCACTACTTAGATGTAGAGCCTAGAAATATTTTGTCTGGCATAGAATTGTGTTTTTTTTTTCTTATTGCAAAAGAAGAAAAAATATGTGCCTACATGTGTTTCCTTTAGTAGAGAGAAAGTCCCTTACTACTTTTCTTTATTTGTAATACTTTAGATAGTAAGTGCTAGGCTGATGAGATGACTTTGTGGGAAAGCAGATTGCTATCAAGTCTCAACACCTGACTTCAGTTCCAGGACTTATATGTTGATAGGAAAGAAACAACTCCAACTATAAGCTATCCCTTCACGGCTACATGTTGAGTGTGGCACATGCATGTATATGCACATATCAATTAATAATTAATTACATGTGTTTGCTTTAAAAGTCCTATGCTTCAGCAAATCCTACCGGCGTTAGAGGAACACCTGACTCACTCTTGAGGGGGGCGTAGAAAGCTGGATCTGCCAGGAGTGGAGACTGAACTAAGGAATATTGAGTCAGTGGGACCATGGGACTGTCTGCTGCCCGCCCAGGGAGGGGATGGGGAGTTGTGGAGAAGAAAGAATGACCTGATGTGGTGGGAGGAGGAAGGGACCTTGAATAAGGATATACAAGGATAGAAAGTGTGACTTCTTTGAAAAAATAAATAAATAAATAAAAAGTTCTATGCTTTTGCTTGTAATGTTGTGTGGTGTGTGAGATTTTCTCTTCAAGAGACAAACTAATCACAGCTATATTCTGGCATTTTATTAATACTAAGATATGTGTTTTCTCCCCTTTAGTATGGCTGAAATTGAGATGAATTTTGCTTCTAATGACATCTTTGAGTCAGATAAAAATCAAGACCCAACATTTAGACACCATTGCTTGTGCTCCATGTCCAGGGATGGTAGTATCTGTTTTGATTAATCGTCAACAGTAACTGGACATTGATATGAAAACAGAACAGGGCTTTGATATTATCAACCAAGCAAATATTTGATTTTTGGTGGGATGAAGAAATTGTTTTTCTTCAGGGAAAGACCAAGCATTCTAAGAAGGAAGATGTTTGCAATTCCAATAGTTAAATTTTATTACAAAGGCACAAGCAAAAACACTGTGTCCCCAGACAACTGGTGTAACCGAAGTCAGAAGACATGATCACATTCTTGGAGTATGTGAAACACTTAAAACCACATGACTCTAATGTGACTGATTCAGCCATTGCTCAAGGTTAACATAAAAAATGGCTTCATGGTTTAAAGAGGCATTTTTAAAACATTTTTATTAATACATGTACATTGTACAATAAATAGAGCCTAACATTTCATGAAATATGATACTAGACAACAGCATATGTGTTCTGAGGAGAAATTATATTGAAAAAACATCTGATAAATCAAGAAATGTAGACAATGAAGCCACCAGGGACACCTCTGATGGCAGCATAATTAAGCCCCTTCTACTGCTGCAGGAAACGAGTGAGAATCTCAGTGGGGTTTTGGAGCATCTTGAGAATAAATCAGACTTGAAATAACTCTAAGGGGAAAGTAAGAAAACAGGGTCCTGGTTTTAGACTGGATTTTGTCAAGAAATCGGTATACATTTATTTAGGAGTTAGAATGATTAACCTGAACTAGGCCATAGTTGGGAAAGAACAATGACTCACAGGAGTGAAGGGAGGGTGGCTTAGTCATTGTCATTGTGCTTAGGCATTATCAGGGCACTTAGTCATTGTCATGGTGCTGTAGTGGTGTGGGTTCTGTCTAATCCTAGATGCAATGATGATATGACTTCTTCTGAGCATCATTTACTTTCAAGGGAGAACATCAAGGCTGGCTGCTGTAAGCATGTCCATAATTCACTGGACTTGACGTTTGAAGTTAACAGCCTGAGTTGTGTCTTACTGTGTGGGAATTTGTTCAGTTTTTATAACCTCTCTGAACTTTAGTTTCCTTGTCTATAAAAAAGATCTAGTAACATATAGTTAAAATGATGGGTGAGAAGATAAAGCTGGAGTTAAAAACATAATTGACAATGGCAAGTAGTCAGAGACATGTTGATTCCCTTCTTTGAAAGGATCCAATTTGCTGAAGGATCCTGGGCCTTGATCAGAGGTGAAGAAGGGAGCTGCATGTGTGGGAAAACAAATGATTTGTGCTCCTAGATGTTTCTGTGATATCCAAGCAAATTCCCAAGCAGAATAGTTATGAAGATTCACACAGCTGGGTTTGGAAGTCTCCAGATACATCTAAGGTCCTGCTCTTCCCAAAGCAGACTCAGAGCCAAACATTTCTGGCAAGTAATTTATTACAGGAGAGTTCCCTGGAGAGATGTATAGAGGATTGTGGGAATTAGTAAGGGGGGAGGGGAAGAAACCAGGCATGGGTGTGATTCTGGATGAAGTCTCAACTTCAGCTTGATCCTGCAAGGTTTCTGCAGTATAAATTTCATGTTAGTTTGTGTGTCCCAAAGGCAAAGGAGACAGGCATATGCAGTCCTGCACTGTAGGGTTTCACCTATGAGCTCCTGCTATGTAACAAGACTCTGGGAATCTGTAATGCCTATGAGGAAAGTAGGCAGCCTTTAGTAGCAAAGGATACAGAAGCGGGGAAATGGGAACACAATGTCAAAAAGAGAGATACGTGGGCATCTTGACCAGTGCCTGCTTGTGTTGTAGAAACATCTTCAAACAGGCTATAGTGAGCTTATTTATGAATGTCTTCTCTAGCTTGCTAGTTTGGTGGGTCATCTGTTGCTAGGCTCTCTTAGAGAAGTGAATCTTCCAGAATCTGTCACTTCTGGTGTTTAGCACTAATTGAAAAGCTAGCATTTCAGAGAAATATGTCAGAGATAATATTTAAAAGATGTCGTTCTGTCTGGCTTGTCACTGGAGTGTGACATGACTATAGGAGCCCTGTTAGAAGTAATGAGGCAAGAAGAGATCAGATCACTTCATTCTGCAGAGTGAGGCTCAGGGATTGAGCTAATATTATTACTGACCATAAATGTTGTTAGGGGGATGTGGAGAGGATGTTAATGCCACTAAGCATTACAATCAAATCTCAATAATGACCAGTGAAGCAGCCTAATAAATTGTAGATTATGTATGCTATGCATATTTATTCTGTCAGAAGCCTGAACTTCTTGGCTGCTAGAATTTCAAGGGCTCAAGCTACAAGTCCTGGGCTTCTAGCCATATGTAGGAAAGAAGAAGATGAAGAAAACAAAATGTTGGCAATGCTGATAGAATTATCCTAGTCTTCTGCATTAAGCTACCCCCACCCTGCCTTGCCTTTCCACTAATGAAAAAGAAGAAAATAGAGTAAAGATGCAGATCTACTACTGGGTAAGAAATTGTGGAGTGTAGACATGAATGTGAATGAAGCTCATCTCCCTTGCATCAGTCCTGAGAGGAAAACCAGACTGGCTTTCTCTCTAGCGTGTCATGCACCATAGAACAGCAGGTCTCCCAGCCTCGTTTTTCTGGTTGCAGGGCTTGCCAGGCACATTTTTGGAAAAAGTGAGAAGTTCTTGTCACTAAGAAAGAGAATGCTATGTGTGTGCACTTGTTAAAAATAAATCTGCTCTCACCAAATCTCATCCAGGAAAATCCTCTAGGAGAAATACTCTTACAACATCAGTGATTTTCATGTTCTGAGGATCCCCTAGAAACCATCATTTCTTTTGAATTGACATGTGATTTGTGGGAATTTTAGGTCTCTTTAGAGCTGTCCATTTTAGTGGGTCTCTCTCCTTTCCTAGGGGTTTAAGACACTAGGTGACAGCATCTACCACATGCAATGTATTCGGCACTAGCCTCCCTTTGCCCAAGAAGCTGCTGCCCCCTGGAGCCAGTCAGAAGAACATGTACACACTTCAGCCCTATGATTTCCAACCCATCGTACTCTAAGATTAAAACAAACAAATAATCCTCTGAGGCATTTCATTGGGTACTATTAGATTCTTTGCATAATAAGGCTATGATATCCACCTACCAGTTCAGATTTATTTATTTTTATTCTCATAAGAATACAAGTTCATACAGAGAACCTGCTTTACAATAGTCACTGCGAGTGGCAGTATCTCCTCAAGTATTCCTATTTCTGATAATAAGATCCTGCAGTTCAAACCCAAAAGTGCTGCTTATAGCTTTGGCTCCTTTGAGCAGTAAGGTCTGGATTTAGAAGAGAGTAGGTTACCAGACCTCCTTTGTACCCTACTAGCAGTCTCACACAGAAGCCAGCACAATCGAAGAGGAGCCCATAGTAGTCTGTGTGATCAAATTAGAAGCTCAAATGCGTGGAAACATTGCTAGAACTGTACTTTTATCTTCTTCATAATAAATCTTTACCTTTTCAGCAATATGTTCAGTCCTTGCAAATCCCAGGAATACATTGTCTGGGCTCCTGTTGCAGAGACTGAGTCGTGTCCTATTGTCAGAGCTGTTCATCTCCACTCTCTTCCCTCAGTCTCATTGACAGGTGGGGCTCCTGTGGTTTATTAGGCAGCTTCTACTGAGAAGAAGGTCCCACTCAATAACACCAAGTGCTCTGGAGTTAATTATATTAAAAATGAAGAAGGGAAAGGAAATAGCCATAGATAAATCTGATACAGGATTTTATTATTTCTATTAAAATTATAGATTGGAAGCTTAACTTATTGTTTGAGACTTGGTATTCGTAAGTTTTCTGGGAATCTACTACAACTAACTAGTGGATCATTATTGTGACAGCTTATTATTTTTCCTCCTGAGCTCCTTTCCAACCTTTCTCTACTTCTTTGGCTCTCACTCCCAAGGATATTGACGATTAGAATTCAAAATTCCCATTTTGGCAGAATAGGTGGGTTGACATCTGGAACCCCAGGGAACATGACATGAACGCTGTGTACTGACTGCGGCTCAGTTCTGCTGACTCTAAGATTAGCCTGTGAACAGAGGGGAAGCAGAACTCACTGAGAGTTTCAGAGAAGAAATCGAGTTATCTTATTTAGGCCTGGGATTTAAAGTGGCTTCTTTAGACCTTTGCCATTATTCCTCACTAAAACTTAACTTGGTAAACCATGAAACTGAGCCTTAAACACTTTAAAATCTTAGCTGAGTGTGGTGGTTCAGGCCTTTAATTCCCACAATCCAACACTCATGAAGGAAAGACAGGCAACAGTGAATTCCAGGCCATCAGGATTACAACAGCAGAAATAAAAGAATTTCATGTTCTAATGTTGTCATCATAGAGTGAGATTTTTGTTGTAGATATTTTCTTTTTAATATGGTGGTAATTCTATTTACTTTTTAAAATTAAGATCTACAGTCCGTAGCTAAAGGAAAACTGTTATATCTGAATATTTGGATGAACTGCAAAACAAGAAGAAAGCAAAGCAAAGAAAAGTGATCTTGAACATTTATGGCCCATAGATCAGTGAGTGTGGGCAGCTTCTAGGACACAAACTCAAGACAAAACAGAACAAAGCTGCTTAAGAACTTTTGTCATCTAAGGATGAACATGAACATTAAAGTTTAAAAGAATAGATGTATATAGGCTAGGAAAGCTATTTTCTCAATGTCTGCAAAAGGCCCTGAAAATTAATGTACTGATTATTTCATTCAACTGTCATCTATTTACCTTTTACATATAAGGATGACTTTGAGTACTGGAGATACAGCAGCAGGGAAAGATATAACGATTACCTTCATGGAATTTAAGTTTTAATATTGATTTAGTATGTACTATTTTCCCAAATAAATCCATAGTTATTTATAGAAATGCCACTAGGAAGTTCTCATTCTAAGCCATTAGAAAAGGTAAATACTCAATTTAACTTTTTTTTTTTTTTTTTTTTTTGGTTAAGGTGAATGTCACTTTATCGAATCACTATCTCAGTTTAAATATGGGGCTACTTTTGGTGGGAAGAACAATGAGAGTTTTCTAAGTGGCTAAAAATATTGACTTTAGATAAAAAAGCCCAGCTTCTTAAACCATCCCTCATTGTAAAAAAAAAAAAAAAAAAAAAAAAAAAAAAAAAAAAAAAAAAAAAAAAAAAAAAAAAAAA
>PVIH01010135.1:12807-34500 GCA_004025045.1 Sigmodon hispidus | reverse complement strand
AAAATATACAACTAGCTATTTAGAGGCTATATGCTTGAACGCTCAGAGTGCAACTGAATGTTGAAGCAGGGACCAACATATCTGTGCCAGCTCTTTTGTAATTAAAAGGCCTTGTTCCTTTAGTGTTCCTGATCTCATCTGGCATTAAATTATTTCTGTTTCAAATTCTGCAGGGTTGCCTGAGCTCCAAGAGGAGAAATTTGATGGGGACATCCAATTTGGGGATGGGTGTTCTAAGATCTCTTACTTTCTACATATTTTCTGGCTGTGGGTCTCTGTACTTATCACCATATGTTGTAGACGAAAGCTTCTTTGATGATGGCTGAGAAAGGCACTGTTTCCTGTTTTGATTTAAAAGTTTTTTTTTTTTAGTTTTACATACCAACCACAGTTCCCTTTCCCTCCCATCCTCCTACCAGCCCCCAGCTTCGCCCTGCCCTATCCGTCATCTAATTCTCAAAGAGGGTGAGAACCTGAGAATAATAGAAATAGAAGAAGAATACCAGCTCAAAGATATGGATAATAAATTCAATAAAATCATAAAAGAAAATATTCCCAAACTAAAGAAAGAAATGCCTATAAAGATACAAGAAGCTTACAGAACACCAAATAGATTAGACCCTCCCAAAAAGGCTGCTTGCCACATAATAATCAATCCACAAAACATACAGAACAAAAAAAATATTAAGAACAGCAAAGGAAAAGGGACCACTTGCTTATAAAGGCAGACCCATCAGAATAACACAGGGACTATTCTTTTTTTAATTAATTTTATATTATAAATAAAATCATATATTTTTATCTATGTATATCCTTGTTCAAGCTCCTTTCACTCTACCACCCTTTCCAGTTGCTCTTTCTTCTCCACATCTCTTTATCTCCTCCCCAGCAAGGGCAGGAGGTCCCAAGGTCCCAATATAGCTTAGTTCAGCATCCACTCCTGGCAGATCTGCTTTGCTCACACCAACATCAAAACTGGATCAGGTGTTCCTCTGGAGGGAGTGGGATCCAAGGGGCCAGTCCAAGGTCTTTCAGAACCCAAGCTGTTCATGTTTGTGATTTGTAGCTTGGACATGCTTTGGTTTTTGCTTTTTGTTTAAGAGTTCAATAATGAGTGAGTACATCCCCTGCTTATCTTTCTGGGTTTGTGATACCTTTGCTAGGGAGGATATTCTCCAATTCCATCCATTTGCCTGCAAATTTTAGGATATCATTTTTCCTTACTGCAGAGTAGTACTCCATTGTGTAGCTGTACCACAGTTTGTTAATCCATTCTTCAGTTGAGGGTCATCTAGGTTCTTTCCAGGTTCTTGCTATTACAAATAATGCTGCTATGAACATAGTTGAGCTAATGCCTTTGGAGGGCAAAAGTGCATATTTAGAGTTTATGCCCAGAAATGGTATTGCTGGATCCTTGGGGAGATTGATTCCCACTTTTCAGAGAAATGAACATACTGCATTCCAGAGTGGCTGAACAAGCTTACAATCCCACCAACAATGGAGGAGTGTTCCCCTTGCTCCACAACCTCTCCAGCATAGGCTGTCATCTGTGTGTTTTATTTTAGTCTATCTGATAGGTGTAAGGTGGTATCTCAAAGTTGTTTTGATTTGCATTTCTCTGATGGCTAAAGAAGATGAGCACTTTTTCAAGTGTTTTTCAGCTATTCGTAATTCTTCTGCTAAGAAGAGAATTTTTTTAGTTCTGAACCCCATTTTTTGATTGGGTTATTCAAGGATTTGGGCTCTAGTTTCTTGAATTCTCTATATATTTTAGAGATCAGTTCTCAGACACTTGCAGGATTGGTGAAAATTTTTTCCCATTTTATAGGCTGTCATTTCCTCTTATGGACTGTGTCCTTGGCTTTACAGAAACTTCTCAGTTTCAGGAGGTCCCACTTATTGATTGTTGTTCTTAGTGTCTGTGCCACTGGTGTTATATTTAGGAAGTGGTCACCTGTGTCAGTTCGTTGGAGAGTATTTATCATTTTCTTTTCTATTATGTTGTTTATGTTGAGGTCTTTGATCCACTTGGATTTGAGTTTTGTGCAGGATGATGGATTTGGATCTATTTTCATTTTTCTACACACTACCTTCCAGTTATGCCAACAGCATTTGTTAAAGATACTATCCTTATGCATTGAATATTTTGGACCTCTTAGTCAAAGATTATGTGTTCATAAGTTTTGGGTTAATGCTCGGATCCTCAATTCAATTCCATTGCTCCACAAGTCTGCTTTCATGCCAGTACCAGGCTGTTTTTATTGCTGTAACTCTATAGTATAACTTGAAGTCGGGCTAGTGATGCCTCTTGAAGTTCTTTTGTTGAGCAAAATTGTTTTGGAAATCCTGGCTTTCCTGTTATTCCAAATGAAGTTGAGTATTGTTCTTTCCAGGTCCTTAAAATATTGTGTTGGGATTTTACTGGGCAGTGCATTGAATCTGTAGATTGCCTTTGGTAGAATTGCCATTTTTACTATGTTGATCCTACCTATCCAGGAACATGGGATATCTTTTCATTTTCTGGTATCCTCTTCAATTTCTTTCTTCAGTGACATAAAGTTTTTGTGAAATATATCTGTTACTTCTTTGGTTGTAGTTACTCCAAGATATTTAATGATATTTGCAGCTGTTATAAAGAGTGATTCCCTCATTTTTTCAGCTCTTTTATCTTTAGTGTATAGGAGGGCTACTAATTTTTTTAAGTTAATCTTGTATCCTGCTATATTGCTGAAGGTGTTTGTCAGCTATAGAAGTTCCCTGATAGAATTTTGTGGGTCACTTATGTATACAAACATATCATCTGCAAATAGAGATAGTTTCACTTCTTCTTTTCCAGTTTGTATCCACTTAATCTCCTTTTGTTCTCTTATTGCTTTAGCTAAAACTTTGAGAACTATGTTGAATATATAATGGAATAGAGAACAGCCTTGTCTAGTTCCTAATTTTACTGGGATTGTGTTGACTTTTCCTCCATTTAGTTTGATGTTGGCTGTGGGCTTCTGGCAAATCACCTTTATGATATTTAGATATTTTTCCTGTATTCCTGATCTCTCCAGGATTTTCATCATACAGGAGTGTTGTATTTTGTCAAAGGCTTTTTCAGTGTCTAAGGACATGACCATGTTGTTTTTTTCCTTCAGTTTATTTATATGATGGATGACATTTATGGTTTTTCATATGTTGAAACATCCCTGCATTTCTGTGATGAAGCCTACTTGATCACAATGGATGATTTATATATATATATATAGTCATATATGGTTTGCCAAATTTTGTTGAGAATTTTAGCATCTATATACATGAGGGAAATTGGTCTGTAATTCTCCTTCTTTGTTGTGTCTTTGAGTGGCTTGGGTATTAGGGTAATTGTGGCCTCATAAAAAGAATTTGGCAATATTTCTTCAGTTTCTACTGTGTGAAACAGTTTGAGGAGCAATGGTAGTAATTCTTCCTTGAATGTCTGGTAGAATTCTGCACTGAAACCATCTGGACCTGTTTTTTTTTTTTTTTTTTTTTTTTTTTTTTTTTTTTTTTTTTTTTTTTTTTTACTTTGGAGGCTTTTAATGAAAGCTTCAATTTCCTTTATGGTTAAAAGACTTTTTAGGTAATTAATCTGGTCTTCATTTAATTTTGCTAAAAGGTACCTGTCCAAAAAGCTTTCCATTTCTTCTAGGTTTTCCATTTTTGTGGAATATAGATTTTCAAATGTGACCTGATAATTCTCTGGATTTCCTGGGGATCTGTTTTTATGTTACTTTTCTCATTTTTGATTTTGTTGATTTGGATACTCTCTCTCTCTCTGCTTTTTGGTTAGTTTGGATAAGGGCTTATCTATGTTGATGATTTTCTCAAAGAACCAACTCTTTGATTCATTGATTTTTTGTAATGTTCTTTGTGTTTCAATTGTATTGATTTCAGCTCTAAGTTTGATTATTTCCTGCTGTCTACTCCTTCTAGGTGAGTTCACTTCTAACTGTTTTAAGGCTTTCAGCTGTGCTGTTAGGTCTCTAGTGTGGGATTTCTCTAGGTTTTTCATATAGGCATCTAGTGCCAAGAATTTTCCTTTAAAGACTCCTTTGATTTTGTTCCACAAGTTTGGATACATTATGGATTCATTTTTGTTAAATTCTAGAAAGACTTTAATTTTTGCTTGAAAGTTATTTTGTTATATTTAATTTTGGATTATTTGGGATCAAGTGGGACTGTGAATCCAAATCACAGGGTAAGCCAGGCTATGAGCAGGAGAGATTCATGTAGACTGTGGAGCTAGGCTGGGACAGAAACTTCTGGCCACATAAATGCATGCATATTTGCATTCAAATTTCCTACTCACATTGTTTAGGATCACCAGGATCACTTACTTGCCTAGGGAATGATGCCACTCACAGTACACATGTGTTTCTGCCTCAATAAACCTAAGGAAGACAATCACCCTACCACCATCACCACAAGCATGCCTGTAGGCAAAACCTTCATGGATAATCTCTGCCTGAGTGATTCCAGATTATGTCTAGGTAATAACTAAAACTAATTATTGCAGTCATGAATTTATGGGTCAGTTAAAAGCAATGGAGGAAATTTCTGAGTGTCAAAGTGTCATTCATTAGTCAAAGTAATACATGAGTTAACTTTTTGAATCAGATTTAACATAAAAAGTATAGTACCTATCATTTTTAACACTCAAATATTTAACCAAAAATAATTTCCCATTTAAGATATTTTAAAACATAAATAGAAATTCTGTATCATTTAGTACATTTGGATCATAAAGTTGTGAGATCTTAAAATTCTTTTATTTTCAGAGTAATAAAACCCTAATGCTCCATGTGAAGGGGGTGAAATAACATCCAAGTGAAGACCTTGGCAAATGTTGTAGGTGACCAAAAGTGCATCAATCCTTTCTTCAGAATTTGGCTTTTTCCTGCACACATGGAGCATCCTTCAAAACCCAGTAAGACCTGCAAAGACTTGGATTTTGTCTTTCTGTAGTTTAATATTAAATGTAGTAAGCTTTCTCCAATATAGCCAGACTTTTCTTTGTGGAACTGCTTACTCCTTAATAATGACACAGAGACTTAATTATCCAAGTTAAGCCTTAGCTTAGACTTGTTATCAGCTAGCCTTTACAATTTGAATTAACCCATATTTTTTAATATACATCTTGCCACATGGCTCCATTTCTTCTCCTTTGTACCATATGTCTGACTCGTTCTGTATCTCTGCTTCTCTTCTTCCTAGAGTTCTCTCTCTCTCTCTTTCTCTCTCTCTCTGGAAATTCCAGCTATTTTCTCCTTTCTACCTATTAGCTGTCCATTTCTTTACTAAATTAATCACAGCAATACGTCTTTACAGTGTACAAATATACAACATTTCCTCCTTTTTACCTGATCAAAACTAAAAAGTTTTCATTCTAATATACTAAAACTTAAAACATATACAATAAAAAATTATCAAGTAAGAATTATATTCACGATGTTCAGTTCTTACAGATTTGACAAATTTAGAGAAAGTAACATAGTTTCTATCATACGTTAGTGAGTCAAAAGTTTTATACCTAAACCACCATTTATCATAACTTGTATTACCATCTTAAAAATATCTTTTTAGACCTTTAAATATCTTCTTAGATAAACAACTTAATCTTTTGTTTTTCAATCTTATAAACTTTACATCTTTTATGTAAATTTCTTTTTTGAACTTAGTATCAAGGAAAACAGTAGAATTAAATCAGTCAATCAAATCTGGTCTTTATTACTTTTGAAGTAATAAATTATATTTATTTAGTATATATATATATATTTAGTCCCCCTTTAAAGACTTTATTATTTTTAAAGTATGTATTTTTATGACTGTTTATAAACATCTATATTCATTTTTCTTCAATATCTAAATACCCTTTTACGCATACTGTACATTTTTATAACTTTTCTGTGTTTAGACCTGGCTTTCCTGAACACTTGCAGCATTCTCTGACAGGGTAAGCCAAACCTTAGACTGCTAGGCTCTCCATCACTTGGCTAGCTTATGACATAATCTGGCAGCTAGCTGTACCTTTTTTTGGTCAGCGAGAAAAGATACCTTATGCCTGTGAAAGCAAGCCTAAAGCAGGTCTATTCACCCTAGATCTAAGAAGTTTCTGGGTCCATGATGCTGCAGAAATAGCTAGGCAAGAGGCAACAGGTGGGATTTTAGGGAGCGAGAGAAGTCTGAGAAGAGAGGTGGGAAGATGCCAGAAATATATGGAACAAGTCAGATATATGGTACAGAGAAAACATATCGTACATCAAGCCACATTATAGAGCATAAATTAATAAAAGCAGGTTAATTTAAGTTATAAGAGCTAATGGAGTATGCCTAAGCTAATGACCAAGCTTTCATAACTAATAATAAGTCCAAGTCATTAATTGTGGACTCATGGTCCAAGAAAGTCCAACCACAATTGAGCAATTTAATCATTTAATGTTGTAATGTTTAAGACCTTCAGACTTTAGGAATTTTAGACCATTGAGATTCAACATGCTGGATTATGGTATCTGAAACTGTACCTTTAAGGATTATGATAACATTGGCACTCAAAGGATTTAGAGTTAATTCTATGCTCACTATATTCCTTTTATTTATCCATATATGTCACAGTGAAGATTAAACACAAAGTGCCTGTTATTAACAGTTAATCCACAGTTCCACTTTGGGGAAATTAATGCTTTATTGAAAAGAACAAGAAAAGTTTTATGTAGTTGCATGAATTCAGATGGTATGAAAAGAAGATTCTGAGCCAAATATCAGGGGAAGGCTAAAATATCAGAGAAAGGAAGCACCACAGTCAATTCTCACCCAGCTGTCTTGCAACTTCCTTAGTCTTGCTCCTGATTGCTTCTGCCAGTTGCTTCTGCTGGGTTCCTAAGAGGCCTTATATACCTTTCTCAACAACTGTATCCCATCCAGGTTAGGATTAAAGGTGTGTACTACTGTATTTTGTAGCTAGCCTCAACTCACAGAAACAGGGGAAGTTCTATCCCTGGAGTTATGGGATTAAGAATGTATGTCACCACTCTGGGCTTTCCTTGTGCTGGGATTAAAAGTGAGCATGATTGAATCTCAGCTGTTTATCCTTGTACTCAAGGATCAAAAATTTCCTGAGCTGTCTGCCTAGGATTTGACTGTGTGCTGTCTCTCAATATTTCAGGTTTTATTTTATATGTTACAAATATCCACAGTTATACTATTGGGTTTTCTTTATCCTTTGTGTCACTTAACTAGTCAAGTACACTGAAATTAGTGATTAATTGAATAACTGGCAACCAGAAACAAGCTAGGTTAATATATAAAGCTGATTTTTACAGTTCTTCTCCCAGCAGCCTGGTAGATGCACTTACATCTTTAAATTTATGTAATAACTAATGAAAGAGAATAACAAAGTTTGAGTTATCACCAACTACAATTATCTTACATGCAGTGAAAACTATTCCCTTTCTCCACAAAAGGTACAAAAGTCTTCCTTGGGTTATGTATATTGTTCCTTTTTGATATACTGAAACTTAAATACAGAATTTTAGAGTTCATCATAATATATCTTATATCATATAATAAGAGATAAAAAGGAAAGAAGAAGATACTTGTTCTCCTGGAGATATGGCTCAGTCAGCATAATGTTTGGTGAGAGGATGGAGATCTGCTATTGGAACTCTAGCACCCACACAAGAAACTGTATGCAGTATTATACCTATAATCCTAGCAGGAGAGGTGTAGACATGAGGATGCTAAAGGTTTAGGGGCAGGTGTCAAAACAGATGAATGAGTTGCAGGTTCAGCGATAGACTCTATCTCAAAAAATAAGGTAGAAAAGAATTGAGGGAGAAATTTGGCCACTGGCCTCCATATACAGTGCTCACAAATGTATGTATGTGCACAGAAATATATTCATTATTCATGTGCACACCAAAAAATATTTGCCATGTATACGCATACATTAAGATATATAGAAAAATAATTAATAATATCTTACATCCTACATTTGAATACTATTTAATAAATGCTTCTCAACTTTTCTGCTGTGTCTCTTTTATATAGTTCCTCATGTTGTGTTGACCCTCATGTTGAAAGAAACACAAAATTATTTTCATTTCTACTTTATAACTGTAATTTTGCTGCTGTTACAAATCACAATATAAATATATTTGAAGGGATCACAACCTGTGGGGGGAGAATCACTGGCCTAAGTGGTTTCAGTCACATAGCTAGAATTTCTATGCACCTTTTTCTATTTATTATATTTTGTTTTCCTCAGCAGGCACCTCACTGATTGATGGTCCTTTGCTCTCCGTAGGCTGCTTGCCTAGTCATAGCCTTTTGTCTGGTGGACTGACCGTAACTTTGATTTCTGAAGATGTGAGCAATTACTGGTCTGGAATTAACTATGTTGCTACACTTTTTCTCTGATTTAATCTCAGTTGTAATAGCCCTAGGAGCTTTCCTGCCTATGCATGAAAAACACTGCTTCTCATTTCCTGTGTGTTGCAGTAAGCCAAACTCCCCATTTCAATCCAAGTCAATCACCTAATCAGCAAATCACTCCCTTTTTTTATGTTGATTCAGAGATATGTAGAATCCAAAGTGGCCAATTCTGACATCTCCTTCAGTAGTATCATGTCGGGTCTTCTTGTAGAAGAATGTCTTTTTTTAAAAAAATAAATAAATAAGTAAAAAGTAAGACCTGTAGATCAGCATAGCACAAAGGCAAAGATATTGGGAGGAACACTTATACTAGTGGTACTTAAGTGACCTGTGCTGCTTCCATTTCTACTTCTTAATTCCTGGACCTTTTAGTGCTTGCCTACAGAGAATCACACCCTGTAGTATATGACAGCTTAAACATCTATAAAGACCTGCAGAGTGCTGCTGCTGGCAGGGATTGGATCCAAACTGTCAAAGGCCATGAATTGCTCATCTAGTTCATTAGGTCTGTATTTTAGTTTGTCCATAGCCATGCATTCTCAGCTAGTGAAAGGTCTTCTGTCCTATTGTGTAGGTATCATCTCTTTAATCTCACTGAGCTCAATGTCCCCATGGAGCTGATTGCTTCTATCTTTTCTTCCTTCTACATGTCAGACTTTCTTCCTCCTTATTTCTTTCTCCATGGAAGCAGGAGGTACTAAAACATTCCTAATATGTCTTTTTATATTTCTTAAGTTCCTGGACTCAAGCAGCAAGGAGAATAGGAAATACTAAAAGAAGTTAATAATCAATATTAAATTCATCAGTAGTTATTTCTAGGTTAGACTGTGCTCAGTTTCATGTACATAGAATGCCTTAACCCAGGCTTTGAGGCATAGTCCTCATTAGGGACATATACAGAAAGCATCTCAAAATAGTAATTTTTGAACACATACTTTTTAACATTTCCTTTGTGTAATGACCTCTTACCTTCTCAGTTAGTGGCTTGTACATTGCCTTGGGATAAGCAGATCATTAGAGGGAAAATGAAAAGAAGAAACAGCCAATCCCCATCCTCCTGACTTCCAAAAGAGTCTTTTGAGAATCAAAAGGAATGGCTTGTGAGAAAGAAAGAACAGTGAATAAGCTATAATCATAGAATCAAAAAGAGAACAGAGCATCTTAAGGTCAAAATGCCATCTCTGCTTTAACCACATAGAAAGCAAGAAAAAAAAATGACGTGTTTGGAATAAAAAAAAAACCAATCACTTTTCCAGACAAAAACAATATAGAAAAACACAAGGGCAATTAAACTAGAAAGTGAAATTTTCTTTTATCTTAGAAGGTTGAGTAGGCAGTAGCTTCAAAGTTTTGGTCACTTCAGGTGAAGAGGAGTCTTCCACAGGTTATTCTAGAAGCTACCTATAGCATGAAAATGAAATACACCTGTCATTCTCTTCATGAAGGTAGGATTTTGGGTAAAAAGTTGAGAAAGTGGATATGTAGGCAAATGGACAAATGTGAATATTCTGAAACTGCAGCCATTGATCTGAGCATAGAGGCTCCATGTTCTCAACCTGGCAGCTGGTGAGAAAACCTAGCACTAGATTAAGTGTATTCACCTAGGAAGTCCAAAAACAAATAAGCAGACAACAGATTTTATTGCAAGGTAATTACCCCCACTAAAAAATAAAAAAATATATATATCAAATAACTATTCAACAGAGAAAGAATGACAGCAATAAAAAAGCTGTCATTTAACGCCCAAAACAACTATCAGCCACAAGTCTCATGAGACTTGGGAAATGTAAATGGTCTACACATGTCTATTAAAATACAGAAAACCACAAAAAAACAAAATGCAGACTGGAACCCAGTCTTAACCAATATATCTCCAAAGCACTGTTGCATCTAAGGATCAGGAAACATTGTCAAAGAGCAGGCAGAAAGAGTGTAAGAGTCAGTCACTTGGTGTTTGCTTTGAGGCTGTGTCTCCTAGAAATTTCAGAATCTATATCCGTAAAGTCTCACCAACATAACTGGTCCACTGTAAACTGTATAAGGAAGGACAACACCAATGAGCCTGCCAAAGTCAATAGGGAAAAACCCAAGAGGCTCCAGCTGTAAACAAATAGATGTAGGCAACTGAGGAATGCTGACATCTTCCTCAGGAAGATTGTAATACCAACTGATTATTCATTTAAAAAATGGTCAGTCCTACAAACATACATGCAATAATGTTATGCAGACAGAACAAATTATATTCAGAAATATAAATGTATGTTTATATACGTATGAATGTATCTATAGTATATATATATATGTATATATATGTTAAGAATTAATGAAAAGATAGCATGAATTTGAAAGAGAGCAAGGATGGGTATGTGGGTGAACTTTAAAACAAGAAAAGTAAGGAAGAAATGCAATTACACTATAATCTTCAATTTTTTTTAAAAAATGAGAAAAAACTAAAGAAATTGAAATTTTGTTTCTTCCATATAGGAAAAAATAGCACCAAAAAACTACCATCCAAACAAATAAAACAAACAACCCACCACATAACACATTAAACCATCACATAAACAGATTAAAAACATGAAAAATTAGATAAATACTAAGTTAAAACTGATATATAGCAAATATATAGCAAAATAAAATTTAAATAAGTATTTCTAGAATAAAGATAGATACTATGTGATTATGGAAAAATATGTATGTCTAAGGACATTATGTCAATAATGAAGTTGTGAGCATTCAAGAACCTAAATATAAATCTAATAAGAGCCTGAGGACATAAAGGAATGATAGGAAGCTTGAAAATCATGGGGACTTTAATAAAACTCTTATAAATAAGTGAATTAAAAAAGAAATGAGGAGAACTAAGTGACTGAAATAACTTAAAACAATGATTATTACATTTAACATACTTTTGGTACTGTAATTTCAGATATATTTACTTGATTTGGTCAATTTTTAAAAAATATTCTATGCGTATTATTCAGGGATAAAGCATAAGCAGTAAATGATTCATTAAAAGCAATGGAAATTGTAATCATTGAATATATCACAATAAAATTTATAAGACTTCACTCCAGAAAAAGCCAAGTTAGAAGAATGTTAACTTCACTGATGGGTGATATGTAAAGAGAGGAGTGGGTCTAGAGCAGGGGTGTGACAGTTTTGGCCCCCAAAGCCACAAGAAATGTAAGAAATGAGCAGAGAACCATGCGGTGATGGAATCCAGCACTGAAGAATGACTAGATGAACAAAGAATAGTCATCATCTGGACTCCTATGTGTGCCTCCTGGCGGGTGGGGGGAACCAGAACAATCTCATCTCCCACAGTCAAAACTGGAACTACCATTGGTTGTAAGTGTACAGTCAAGGAAATACTGGCTGCAGACACGACTTATGCTGTGGGATTTTGCCTGACTTATTTTGAACTGGCTGAAATAAATCATCACCTCCAATAGTAATACTATATGACATTTACAGTACAGTCGTGCCTTAAAATATATTTTAGTTTTTAATTATTTAAAGTACAGTGCTTGTGTGGAGGTCAAACTCCAGAAGTAAGGGGGTGCAATTGTCCTCATTTAAGGAAGCTGGGGACAAAGTTCTATGTTCTGGATGCTTTTATTTGGCGAAAATCATTCTGATTTTGAAATCAAATCAAAAAGTGAATTTAAGAAATATGGAGAAAAGATGAGTTTTCTTTGGCAGAAAAACACAGCTTATTGTATCCAACTCTGTAGAGGGATTTTTATCCATCTAAACAGCATATAAATTATTGAAAGAATATGGGAGGACTGCATAGATTCCATGCAAATACTATGCCATCTTACATAAAAGCCTGCCTTCTTAGTTTCCATAGTGAACTTTTTTTTTT
Source organism: Sigmodon hispidus (assembly GCA_004025045.1). Lineage (NCBI taxonomy): Eukaryota > Metazoa > Chordata > Mammalia > Rodentia > Cricetidae > Sigmodon > Sigmodon hispidus. The sequence continues at coordinate 22,175 of PVIH01010135.1, read as the reverse complement.
TTTTTTAAACCGGGAGGAAAGTTTTATTTTTGGCCCATTATTGCAGAGGTTTTATTTTTTTATTTTTTATTATTATGAACAAAGAAGTCACACTTTCTATCCTTGTATATCCTTATTCAAGGTCCCTTCCCCCTCACACCACATCAGGTAATTCTCTCTTCTCCACAACTCCCCATCCCTAACCCCCACCCCCCCAGGCAGGCGGCAGGCTGTCCCAAGGTCCCAGGGTCCCAATATTGCTTAGTTCAGCCTCCACTTCTGACAGATCCAGTTTTCTCCCTACAACCTAAAGACTGAGTCAGGTGTTCCTCTAGGGGGAGTGGAATCCAAGGAGTCAGTCCAAGGTTTTTCTGATTCCAAGCTGTTCAGTGGTTGTGGTTTGCAGCTTGGGCATGCTTTGCTTTTTTCTTGTTTGTTTGTTTAGAGACCACTAATGAGTGAGTACATCCCCTGCTTATCTCTCTGAGTTTGTGATACCTCGCTCAGGAGGATATTCTCCAAATTCATCCATTTGCCTGCAAATTTTAGAATATCATTTTTTCTTACTGCTGAGTAGTACTCCATTGTGTAGATGTACCACAATATGTTAATCCATTCTTCAGTTGAGGGACATCTAGGTTGAATACAGGTTCTTGCTATTACAAATAACCTTGCTATGAACATAGTTGAGCTAATGTCTTCGGAGTGTGAATGTGCATCTTTAGGGTATACACCCAGAAGTATGTATCCTAAATTCAGTAATATAGCAGGATACAAGAAATCAGTAGCCCTTCTATACACTAAAGATAGAAGTGCTGAAAAAGAAATAAGGGAAGCATTACCCTTCATAATAGCTGCAAATAGTATTAAATACCTTGGAAGTAACTATAACCAAAGAAGTAACAGATCTATTTGACAAAAATTTTAAATCACTGAAGAAAGAAATTGAAGAGGTTATCAGAAAATGGAAAACTCTCCCATGTTTCTGGATAGGTAGGATTAACACAGTAAAAATGGTAATTCTACCAAAAGCAATCTACAGATTTAATGCACTGCCCATCAAAATCCCAACACAATATTTGTTTGGACCTTAAAAGAACAATACTCAATTTCATTTGGAATGACAGGAAAGCCAGGATTGCCAAAAACAATTTTGCTCAACAAAAGATCCTCAGGAGGCATCACCATCCATGACTTCAAGTTATACTATAGAGCTACAGTAATAAAAAACAGCCTGGTAGTGGCATAAAAACAGACTTGTGGACCAATGGAATAGAATTGAGGATCCAGACATTAACCCAAAAACCTATGAATACCTGATCTTCATCAAAGAGGCCCAAAATATTCAATGGAAAAAAAGATAGTATATTTAACAAACGGTGTTGGCACAGCTGGATGGAAGTGTGTAGAAAAATGCATATAGATCCAAGCCTATCAACCTGCATAAAACTCAAATCCAAGTGGATCAAAGACCTCAACATAAACCCAGCCACTATAAACTTGATAGAAAAGAAAGTGGAAAATACACTTTTATGAACTGGCACAGGTGACCACCTCCAAAATATAACACCAGTGGCACAGACACTAAAATCAACAATCAATATGTGGCTTCTCCTGAAGCTGAGAAGCTTCTGTAAAGCTAAGGATACTATCAATAGGACAAAATGACAGCCTACAGAATGGGAAAAGATTTTCACCAACCCTACAAGTGATAGAGGACTGATCTCTAAGATCTATAAAGAACTCAGGAATCTAGAGCCCAAAACCTTGAATAACCCAATCAAAAATGGGATTCAGATCTAAAAAGGGAATTCTGGGTATGTACTGAATCTTGTATCCTGCTATATTGTGAAAGGTGTTTATCTGTGCCTTTGAGCTGGTATTCTCCTTCTTCTATTCCTATTATTTTCAAGTTAGGTCTTTTCATGGTGTCCCAGATTTCCTGAACATTTTGTGTTATGGATTTTTTGGTTTTAGTATTTTCTTTGACTGATATATCTATTTGAGCTACTGAGTCTTCCACTTCAGAGATTCTGTCTTCCATCTCTTGAATTCTGTTGATTATGCTTGTATCTGTGGTTCCAGCTTTTTTCTTCAGGTTTTCTCTTTCCATCTTTGCCTCATTTTGTGCCTTTTTTATTGCTTCTATTTGAGTTTTTAGTTCCTGGCATGTTTCTTTCATAGATTTGTTCATCTCTTCCAATTTTTTGGTTGTATTTTCTTCTATTTCTTTAAGGGATTTTTTTCATATCTTCTTTGAAGGCTTCAATGATATCATAAAGGAATTTTTGGTGTTGCTTTCTTCTGCTTCCTCTTCATTGCTCAGTTCAAGTCTTGTAGTTGTAGAACTGTCACTTTCTTCTGGAGTTATCTTGTTGTTCTTTGTATTATTATATATATTTTTGCAGTGTTGTCTGCCCATGGCTTCAGTGGTTCACAATTCTGTGGCTCTTGGTCAGTTGTGGCAAGAGGGCTTGTGTGTCTCCTGTCACCTCTGAGCAAGGGGTCTGCTCAATGTCTGACTCTACTCTGGGCAGGGGGTTGTATTTTAAGTCCTTAGTCTTTCTCTGCTGATACAGTTGAGGTGGGGTCACCGTGCAATGCCCCTTCTTTTTAGGTAAAGTTGTAGGAGACCCTCACCGTCAGACTCTATTTCTGTCTGCTAAGGGGTGCGTTGAGACATGTACCACAGACAGATTCTGGTCCCGGAACCGGAACTCAAACTGGAACACAATTTTCCCTGGCAGGAATTCAGGCGTTGGGGCCTGCTGACCTCACCTCACCTTTGGTCAGAGTCTGAGTCTGGCTTTCAGAGTTCTCAGTCCTTCTTTGTTGAAGCAGTTGGAGGCAGGGTGGGCGCGCAAGATCCCTTGTCTTAGCAGCAGCTGGGGGAACCCTCACAGCCAAAGTCTATCTCTGTCTGCTATGGAGTGTGTGGGGACACACACCACAGACAGAACCTGGTCTCAGAAACGGAACCTGAACTGGAACACAATTTTCTCTGGCAGGGATTCAGGAGCTGGGGCCTGCTCGATAGTGAACTTCTTGTGAGTATCAAACTAAGAAGATACAAGATTTTCAAGATCAAATTTCAGTTGACATCAGAGTATGTTTTCTGCTGTATGTGAGTGATGGACATGCATGTGAGGCATGAACATGAAGAGATGGGTGCATGTACATGTTTTGAGACATGGTCTCCCACTACACCAGAAGGTCCATATTTCACCCCTAGGCTAGGTTAGTTAAGATGACTAGGAGTAAATACAGACTCCAAAATGTTTAATGAAAGAAAATTACTTTATTTCTATAAACAAGACAGACTATAACATGCCAGAATGATAATAAGTTTAAGAAAGAACTGTCCTTGTAGCCCAGTCTCTCCAGAAAAATACTTAACCCAGTCTGGATATTAGGATGAAGAAATTGAACTTGCCTGGACTGGATGCTGAACTAATCTACCTTGGTACTTCTTGCCCTTTCTGGGGAGGGGAAAAGACGTGGGGAGGTGGAAGGCTGAAGGCTGACCAGAAGGGGTCTGGAGGGGGAAGGGAGTTGGAACAAGGAGTTACATGGATTAAAAAAAAAAGACTTTATTCTATAAAAATAAATAGATAAAAAAATAATTGCTTTTGGTCTGTGCTTCTAAAAAACATTGAACAAAGTGAATTATGTGAGGCCAGGGTAGGTTCTTTGCACAATAAGAACAACATTTTCAGGATTGACAGCATCTCTTATTTTTTTTTTTTTTTTGCAACTGTCTGTTAAAGTTTATAACTATATTGTAGAACTCAAGTCTCTGCAAAGACTAGTTGGGCTAGTAAAAAGTGCTTTTCAATATAATGTAAATTTATCTTATACTTTTTCTTAGATAAGTTTTGATGGTTAAATTTATTATTCTAAGCATGTTGTCATGCTCCTTAGACCATGAAGAACATAGCATACTTATTTATTTTAAGAATCAAATTTCCCTTGGTATATAGGAATAGAGAAAGCACATAATTTATATTTTACATGCTTTTGCAAGGTAGAGCTTTGACTTTATAATATTAAAACTCACAACTTACAGAAACATTCCTTGATCCACTAATAAAAAGAACATCAATGTCATGCATAAGCCTAACTAGCCCATAACACCACTAGGCAGATGTTTCACTACTAGGTCATGTTTATGAGGAAATTAAGGTTCAAGGTTCAAAAGATCCAAAGTCTAAATTCTTTGAAAGTTACTGCTGTCTGTATAATTTGCAGGACAATAATGTTTAACTTTAACGCCACCAAATTTAGTATGTGCATTTTATAAAAGTAAAAATTTCTCAATTTTCATAGTAGAGTTGTACTAGCAATGCTCTGTACTATGCATTAAAAGACAAAACACAGTGATTTATCACATAAAGCCTTAAGGAAAATTAGTATTCAAGTCTAGTTAGGGTAAAAAGGCCCCCTGTCTCAACATGTGCCTGTAAACTTAAGAGTTTGTGATGAGTTCACACTACTCTAATTTATAAAAAGTAATTGATTGTGCCAGTTCATTAGCAAATATGACCAAATATAGCCTCTTGTAATCAACAACCATGGGACTGAGCCATCACCTGTTCATCCAGAAATTTGCATTCCTTACCATGCCCTTGACCTCTTAGTCAACTTAAAAGCCAGCATGGTTCTGCAACACTCTTTTCACAGCCACCACTGGGTTTGAGTAGTTGATCCCAAGAGGTGTGATACCAACACATCCCTCCTTCTTTGCTGAAGAAAGCAACATTACATCCAGGGCCTGGCTAGGCAACAGAGATTCCTCCAACTTACACCTGAGAAAGCCTAGCACACTATGGAGGATATGAACAGTATCTGCCAGTTTCAAGTGTCCTGAGGCTCAAAGGATTGAAGAATTCATACTTAGTTCAAACTGTTGTAATAATGTCCCATAGAGTTTGAAGTCAGTAGAAAATTTTCTCAAAGCTTTGGAAACTATAAATCTAAGATCAATGTAGGTAGAGTTTTTTTGATCTTGGGAGCCACTTCCAAATTTCCACACAGAGGCTTAATGTTAATTTATAAAAGCTTGACTGATAACTCTTACACTTAAATTAACCCATATATTTTTATCTATGCTTTGTTATGTGGCTCATGGCTTGTTACTTCATTTTTTAATTTATGAATACAGTCTCATATTTTTGTCCATGTGTATCCTAGTTCAAGCTCCCTTCCCCCTCCCACGCCTCCGAGTCACTCTCCCATCTCCCATCACTTTATCTCCTCCCCAGCAAGGGCAGGAGGTCCCAAGGTGGCTTAAGTCAGCATCTACTCCAAGAAGATCTACTTTCCTCACCCCAACATCAAGACTGGGTCAGGTGTTCCTCTGGAAGGAAAGGGCTCCAAAGTGCTGGTCCAAGGTGTTTCAGATCCCAAGATGTTTAGTGGTTGTGGGTTGCAGCTTGGGAATGCCTTGCTTTTTGTTTAAAGTCCACTAATGAGTGAGTATATCCACTGCTTATCTTTCTGGGGTTGTGATACCTGGTTCAGGAGGATATTCTCCAAATCCTTCCATTTGCCTGCAAACTTTAGGATGTAATTTTTTCTTACTGCTGAGTAGTACTCCATTGTGTTGATGTACCACAGTTTGTTAATCCATTCTTCAGTTGAAGGGCATCTAGGTTGTTTCCAGGTTCTTGCTATTACGAATAATGCTTCTTATAGTTGAGATAATGCCCTTAGAGTGCAAATGTGCATCTTTAGGGTATATGCCCAGAAGTGGTATTGCTGGATCCTTGGGGAGATTGATTCCCACTTTTCTGAGAAACTCCCACACTGCATTCCAGAGTGACTGAACAAGCTTACACTCTCACCAACAATGGAGGAGTGTTCCCCTTGCTCTGCAACCTCTCCAGCATAGGCTGACATCTGTGTCTTAAATCTTAGCCATTATGATAGATATAAGGTGGTATCTCAAAGTTATTTTGATTTACATTTTTCTGATGGCTAAAGTTGTTGAGCACTTTTTCATGTGCCTTTTAGCCATTTGTAATTCTTCTGCTGAGAATTCCCTTTTTAGTTCTGATCACCATTTTTTAAATTGGGTTATTTAAGGTTTTGGGCTCTAGTTTCTTGAGTTCTCTATATATTTTAGAGATCACTCCTCTGACACTTGTAGGGTTGGTGAAAATCTTTTCCCATTCTGTAGGCTGTCATTTTGTCCCCTTGCCTGTGTCTTTGTCTTCTTTTAAGGCTTCTATAATTTTCATAAATATGTTTTTGCTGTTGTTTCCTTCTGTTTCCTCTTCATTGCTCTGTTCAGGTCTTGTAGTTGTATAACCACCAGTTTCTTCTGGTGTTGCCTTGTTTTCCTTTATATTTTTATATGTATTCTTGCACTGACACCTGTCCATGGCTTCAGTGGTTCACACTTAGTCAGTTCCTAGTCAGTTGTGGCTAGAGGGCTTGTGTGTCTCTTGTATGCTCTGAGCACCGAGTCCGCATGATATCTGATTCCACTCTGGACATGAGTCTGAGTTTCTTTCTTTTTGTTTGTTTGTTTTTTGGGGATTTTTTGGTTTTTTTATCATGAATAAAGTCATATTTTTCATCCATGTATACCCTTGTTCAAACTCCGTTCCCCATCCCTCCCCTTCCAGTTACTCTCTTCTCCACATCACTTGAGTTGGAGTTTCAAAAGTGTCAGTCAGTCTTCAATGATGCAGTTTGCTCTGGAGGCAGGGTCTGGCTCTGTGAGGTCCCTTCTTTTAGAGGTCGATGGAGAAGGCCCCTCCCAGCTAAAACCTAGGGCCTGTCTGCTAGCAAGAGTCTGAGATCAGGACCTTAGGTATGACTCTGGCCCTGGAGAGGGATCTCCAGATGGGCAGCCCCAGAGCTGGAATCTGCTCACCTCTGTGTAGCGTCTGGACAGCAGCAGCATCTTCTTTGCAATATTTTATGCATATGAAAGAGAGTATAGTTTGTCCTCAATGATGGTAGCCTCAAAATTTCTATTCAGAATCTTTCAATGTTCCTCAGACTGGTTCTGATATGGAAATTTCATCTGAGCAACCAATGTGAAACTAATTTGTTTTTGCTCTCATATAGCTTTATATTTTAGTTTTATGCCTCTAGAGTGCTTAACAGTCTCCTGTTTCTTTATATCCAAGATGCTTATTTTTCATGTTGAACATTTTATCTTTGGCTGTTCTCATATTTGTCTGATTTTATATAAGCTGTTTATGAATTGCTGATTTTCTTTTCTTTCATTTATATTATAGAAATCTTGATTATTCACATTTTAATGGTTCCCTTGTGGCTCTAAAATTACATTGCATCCTTTTCATTAACTTGGTCTTTGTTTTCTTTCTCTCCAAATTTTGAGTCAGGACTCATGTACTCCTTTATCAGAGAGCTGCTTTCTCCCCTATAGGAATGTCTGAGACAACACTGAGTAACTGGTCTCCAAAGTCATTCTTAATACTCCATGTCTTTGTGGTGCAGTTACCCATATTAAAGGATCAATGAATCTTGCCCAATATGTTCTTTCTTAAGCGAGTTCACCAAAGGGATTTAAAGTCACTTTCAAGCTCTTACAGCAGTAGTTTCCAAGTTCTAGATTCTCCTCAGAAATAGAAAGAGACAGAGGTCTGCAACCATGCGTCTTAACAATAATTTCCTTCTTATAGTCTATAATGTTTTATGATTTGCCTAAGCTTATGTATCAAGAGAAGTTACTGCAGCTTCCTATGTGACTGCTCACTCTAACCTACATGTAGAGGATCAGGAAATATGTAAAGTATTTAAAACTGATGAAAGACAATTTTCTGCTTGAACAGCAGAAATTTGATTGCAAGTTGCATATAATGAATACCCACACACGGCCGGATTGGAGAAAGAAGATAAAGGATTTAAAAGGCATTTGAGACTATGGAGCTTTTGAAATCTTTACAGAGTTTAAGTCCTTGTCAGGCAGACTTAGCATAGGGAGAGTAAATCTGTCATCATCCACAGCAATGTTTTTTTTTTTTTTTCTTTTGTACAGAGGGATCATGTTTTGACCCTTAAGAGTTTAGGAATAAAATTAATACAGTTCTTATATGCTTAGAAAAAGTCCAAAGATATTTAGACCAAAGGATTGTGATAGTGGAAAAGTGGCATAGGATGGCAAATACAAATTAATACTTTCATTGTGAGCTGAGGAGTATATTTGTCAAATTTTGGGTACTTACACAACTTAAAAGAAACAGTTAAGCATAAAGCAAGAGATGATCTCATGCTAAAGATTTGCATATTTGTGTAGATTATTAAAAAATTAAAGGTTGCTTTTGCATTTAACAATGTATAATCAGCAAGCACTGATAAAACTGCTTCTCATTGAAATGAGCATAATTAGCATAAGTGGCGAATGTGCAATAGAATGTTCCAGCAAGTTGTGCAAGGGTCAACCGCGCCCTACATCTCCCCCTTTCATTTTTATCATTTAAATTTAAAAAATTTATAGTGAATAAGGCAAGAGAGAGCCTTTGTTTGGGGGTGCAATTCTCTGCTATTCCCCCTTTTTGTTTTTGCAGGAAGTCTTGAGCGTACGATGCTCTATTATCCCTCGCCTTTGTGGATTATAGGGCAGGCCTGTGATATGTTTCACTTGAATTTTGTGACAAAATGAGGCAAAACTCTTAGATGCATAAGCTGGCCCATTGTCTGTTTTCAGTGTATCGGGCTTGCCCCATTTGGCCCAAGCTTCAAGGCAGTGGGTAATGACATTGTGAACCCTTTCCCCAGAAAGAGGTATAGCATGCATTACCCTAAAACATGTATCAATGGAGACATGCACATACTGAAGCTTTCCAAAGGATGGAACATGGATAACATCCATCTGCCAAATTTCAAGTGGAAAAATGCCTCTGGGATTAACCCCTATTTTTTGAGCAGGCAAGAATTGCACACAAGCAGAACAGCTTTTCACAATATTCTTAGTGATCTCCCTAGAAATTTTAAATTTAGTTCTTATAACAGCAGATGAAACATGATATAAGCTATGAAACTCTAGCGCTTGTGTTTCAGAGTCCAGTGCCACAAAAGCGCGTGTTGCCAGATCAACTTGTTCATTGGCTTTTGCCATAGGACCAGGTAACAAAGAGTGAGCTCAGATATGAGTAATATAAAAGGGATTGGATCTATGCAAAATCTCACCTCTTATTCCTGCTAAAAGTGAGGTTACCATACTAGAGGGTTTAATATAGGAAACAATTTCTAAATTTTTAACAGCATTCACCACATATGATGAATCAGATACCAAATTAAAAGACTCAGGAAAACATTTAAAAACCTCTAAAACTACTTGGCATTCTACTATTTGGGGAGCATTTGGACGGCACTCAACAGTTACAGGTGAGCCTCCTTGCACCATGTAGGCT
>PVIH01010135.1:0-12707 GCA_004025045.1 Sigmodon hispidus | reverse complement strand
CTCAATGGTTGCTCCCTCATGATCCAAGGAAACACCACAGGCTGCTAAACTACGAATCTTAAAAGTTCACTCTTGGACAAATGATTATCAATTGTACCAGAAAAGGCACAAACCAATATAGCCCATTCTGAGGTAGTGGCAGCCAATATCTCTACGTGTTCTTTTGTATAAGGGACTATAAGTCGATCAGGTGTCTTGGCGAAAGATGTAATAGATTGTTTAATGCCTAATAACGCAACCTCAGCCATCATGGATGGATAGTGGGACAAGGTTCTCATCCCTGTAGATTTAGTATAATCCACAGTAGAGGCCCTTCTTGTCAAAGAACACCAGTTGGAAAGCCTAAAGTGGGGAGGATACACATCCAAATGGACTTGGATTCATCACAGCACACTAACTGTGCCTTAGTAATTGCTTGCTCTACCTTTTGAAGTGCTATCTGAGCCTCTGGGGTTAGCTGGCGTGGGGAATTAAGATCTGGATTTCCCTCCAAAATATCAAATAAGGGTTTAAGCTCAAAGCATGTTAATTTCAAATATGGCCGAATCCAATTTATATCCCCAAGAAATTTTTGAAAATCATTTAAAGTCCTTAAGCAATTGGTCCTAATTTCTACCTTTTGTGGTCTAACATGGGCATTCTGAATAATAGCTCCTAAAAATTCAATAGCTCCTCCCTTCTGTAACTTCTCTGGAGCAATAAATAAACCTTTATCTTTTAATTCTTTGGTTAAAAAACAATGCTAATTCTAACAATTCCATAGAAGGGGCTGCAAGCAAAATATCATCCATATAATGTACAATTCTAACATGGGGAAACTTATCTCTTACTGGCTGTAAAGCTTCATCTACATAAAGTTGACACATGGTAGGAATATTGGCCATACCTTGAGGAAGAACAACCCACTGGTATCGCTCATCGGGCTGTTCATGATTAATAGAGGGTAAAGCAAAAGCAAATCTTTCCTTATCCTGACTATTTAGGGGAATGGAAAAGAAACAATCTTTAATATCTACTGCTACAACAGACCAGTTCTTTGGAATAGCTGTTAAAGCTGGTAGACCCCTCTTAATGGGTCCCATGACTTGCATCTGTTGATTTATGGCACACAGATCGTGAAGTAAGCGCCATTTTCCTGATTTCTTTCTGATAACAAATATGGGAGTATTCCAGGGAGACTGCGAGGGCTCTAAGTGCCCCAGTTGTAACTCTTCCTGAACCAACATAGAGGCTGCTTCCAATTTTTCTTTTGACAGGGGCCACTGAGTGTTCATCCATGAGATAGGAATCATAGGCTCAGTGACCCCTGTGAAAAACCAAAGCCTTGCCGATTGGCGTTTCCTTGAGCCTCTATTGATGTGGTAATGTCTTGTAAATTACGTCCTAATCCTTTGCTTGGAACAAACCCTGATCTAATCATGATATTTTTTTGCTGTGTCAGAATAATCATTAGTAAGCTTAAGATTCATTTGACTCTGGATATCCCTGCCCCATAGATTGATTGCCAGTCCTTCAACTACAAAAGGCTGAAACTTCCCCTTTTGGTCCTCTATTTTCCATGTCAGTTCCTTAGAGCTAATTCTAGGGGCATCTGAGTAACCTAAACCTTGTAAGGTCTGAGAAGATGTTTGAAGTGGCCATGATCGTGACCAATCTCTAATTGTAATCATACTTCTATCTGCTCCAGGATCTACCAATCCTTGAAATTTTCTCCCTTCTATTATAAGATCAAGCATAGGGCGGTCATTAAGAGATAGTGACAAAAATGCCAAATCAACTCCAGTGGATCCAAAGCCCTTGGATCCCCGTTTTTCTGAGTATGTGGGGTAATTGTCGTGGAAAGAGGGCAAGATTAATAATTGTGCAGTGCGATCACCAGGGGTTATGGTAATTATCCCTCAAGGGGATTGACACATTACTTTGATGACTCCAGTATAATCTGGATCAATAACTCCAGGTATAAAAATGAGTCCCTGTAAGGTGGAAGAGGAACGGCCTAACACTAGCCCAACTGTCCCTTTTGGGAGTGGCCCTTGCATATCTGTGTCTAAGGGTTGTATTCCCATGCCTGTTATTAGTACCATTCTGGAGGTGGCACGGAGGTCCAGCCCTGTGGAGCCTGACGTGGCTCGTTGCAGGGCCTCAGTGGTTGGAAATTCACTTCCTTGTGAGCCCCAAATACTTTTGGGACCTGAGACCAAGGGCCTGCTACCCCGTTTTTTGGACTAACTATGTGTGCAGCAGGTTGAATGGGTTGCCCATTAATGGCTTTAACAGACCTACATTCGTTGGCTCAGTGTTTACCCCTTTTACGTCTTGAACATGTCCCTGGAGTCTTCACTTTTTGAAGCGATTTTGTCCTTGTCCTGGGGGCAGCCTCTCGGCACTGTCTTTTAATATGCCCAGGCTTGTTGCATCGAAAACACACCCTACTGCTATTAGAACCTTTATTACTGTGAGAAGCAGCCATCACAGCAGCGGCGAGTCCCACATTTGACAAAGGTCCTCCGATTTCTTGACACATTTTCGTCCAATATTCTAGGTCCTTTCCTTTGTGTGGATTGATAGCCCTACAACACTCTTTTGTACACTGCTCATAAACTAATTGCTTTACTAGCAGCAGTGCGGTTTCCACATCACCAAAAATTCATCCTGCTCCATCCATCATTCGCATTACAAAGTCAGAAAATGGTTCTGTGCTACCCTGTATTATTTTGATGAGGTTCCCTGAGACCTCCCCCTTATTGGGGAGGGCTTGCCAAGCCTTCATATTGATGGTGTTTATTTGATTATAAACTTCCACAGGATATGCTGTCTGATTATTTACCCATTGTCCTTGCCCTAACAGCATATATGCACTCCATGCTGGCTGCCCATTGGCAGCGTTCTCTCTGGCCTGACTATGTGCCAGATCAGTCACAACTGACTTCCAGTCTAAATATTGCCCCATAGTTAAGCAGGCTCAGGCAATGTCTTGACAATCAGTAAGTGTTAAAGCATTGTGTGTAAGGTGCTACAGCAACATGATGGTATAGTTGGCATCTACACCATCTCTTTTTGCTGCCTCCACAAGGTCTTTAATAATCTTATGATCAATTACTTCATAATATCGACCACGTGTGGCTGGATCCTCAAACACTGGGAAGGCTGTGGTTACCCTAGACCACTCTTCCTGGGGCATGAATGCTCATCCCAACTTGTTCCCTAAAGGAGGGGGAGCAGTTGCTCTAGCCTTTGTGGGATTGAAAGGCGGTGACCGACTGAGCTGCGGAGGATCATAGCATTCTTGCTCATAGGCTGCAGTCGCCTCCTCTACATCCTCCTTCTCCTCCTCAGGGTCTAGCTCATCTTGAGATATATATAAATCTTTAAATTCATCTTGGACTGGGTACAGTCCTGGCACTGGTGCTGAATTTTTCTTTTCTTTTTTCTTTTTCTTAGGTCTATCCTTTGTAGTCCCTGTATCTCCATTTTCAGAGGCACGATCCTGGCATATACTGAGAGCCTTACGTCCTTGCTGAATAATGTCCTCATATTTCCCATCCTTTAGGCAATAATAGATCATACGCCATAGCAGAAGGGTGCCTCGGGAAAGTGTTCCCTCCATGTTGCTTTTCTCTAGATCCCTGCCAAATTTTCCCCACGATGGAATAGTCAAACTGCCTGACACCCCGAACCATGGAGCACTGCTTTCGATATTTTCCAGCAACCAATTTATGGCTCTGAGGGAAAGCTTTAGCCCTTGGCTACTTAATATAGCCTGAATAGGTTCATGGAACTCGGTCATGGGGTCGGCAGACAATTTGTTCCCCATCTTGCGCTCTGATCTACAAGCACCTTATTAGATCGGACACATATCTGATTTATCGCATGGCCAGGGAAGGTACTCCTTGCCGGGTTGATGGCACCGCAGCCACATGCAGGCAAGAAAAATCAGGACAGCTACGATGAAAAAAACTGCAGCAAAGATTTCAGGCTCTAAACCTGCCAGGAGCATGCCCATATCAGGACTGACTACTCACCGATGGTCCACTCTGTGTGTCGAGTTCTGAATCGGTCTTCTCTGCAGGGCACGAAGATTCCCGGGTTTCAGCGCCACTTGTGGCGAGCCACTTTCTATCCTGCAGAATGATGAGTCACCACACGCACAATTCTTCTCAGATCACACTTTATTGGAGTACAGCTCAATTGAAAATGGTGGAAAGAAGACCCCGAGCCTGAAATGCAGCCTGCTTATATAGGGAAGCCAGAGCGCATGATTGGTGCCCAACGTAATTCCTCATTAGCATATAGCTGGTGATTGGTCCAAAGTAATACCTCATTAGCATATTCAGGGATCACATCGAATAGGTCACTACTCGATGTCTAATTAGCATAAGCACATCAGATAGGTCACTACTCAACACCTAATTAGCATAAGCGGCAAAGGTGCAATAGAATGTTCCAGCAAGTTGTGCAAGGGCCAAGTGTGCCCTACATCCATCCAGTTTTGCCACACAATTTGTTAAAGATACTATGTTTTCTCCATTGAATATTCTGGGCCTCTTTGTTAAAGATCAGGTGTTCATAGGTTTTTGTGTTCATGTCAAATTCTACAGTTCAATTCCATTGATCCACAGGTCTGTTTTTATGCCAGTACCAGGCTGTTTTTATTACTGTAGCTCTATAGTATAATATGAAGTTGGGTCTGGTGATGTCTCTTGACGTTCTTTTGAGGAACAAAATTGTTTTGGCAATCCTGGCTTTCCTGTTATTCCAAATGAAGTTGAGTAATGTTCTTTCAAGTTCTGTAAAATATTATGTTTGGATTTTGATGGGTATTACATTGAATATGTAGATTACTTTTGGTAGAACTGCCATTTTTACTATGTTGATTCTACCTATGCAGGTACACAGGAAATCCTTCCATTTTCTGATATCCTCTTTAATTTCTTTCTTCAGTGATTTAAAGCTTTTGTCAACTATATCTGCTACTTCTTTGGTTGTAGTTACTCCAAGGTATTTAATGCTATTAGCAGCTATTATAAAGGGTGATGTTGCCCTTATTTCTTTTTCAGACTTATTATCTTTAGTGTATCGAAGGGCTACTGATTTCTTTGAGTTAATCTTGTATCCTGCTACATTGTTGAAGTTGCTTATCAGCTGTAGAAGTTCCCTGGTCAAATTTTGTGGGTCACTTATGTGTACAATCATATCATCTGCAAATAGAGATAGTTTCATTCTTCTGTTTCCAATTTGTATCCCCTTAATCTTCTTTCATTTTCTTATTGCCTTAGCTAAAACTTTGAGAACTATATTGAATAGATAATAGGAGAGAGGACATCCTTCTCTAGTTCTTGATTTCAGTGAGATTGCTTTGAGTTTTTCTGCATTTAGTTTGATGTTGGCAGTCGCCTTTACTATATTTAGGTATGTTCCCTGTATTCTTGCTTTTTGCAGGACTTTTATCATAAAGGAGTATTGAATTTTGTCAAAGACTTTTTCAGCATCTAAGGATATGATCATGTGTTTTTTTCCTTCATTTTGTTTATATGATAGATAAAATTTATATTCTTTCTTATGTTGAACCATCCCTGCTTTTCTGGGATGAAGCCTACTTGATCATGGTGGATAATATTTTTTATATATTGTTGTATGTTGTTTGCCAAAATTTTGTTGAGAATTTTGGCATTTTTATTCATGTGGGTAATTGATCTGTAATTCTCCTTCTTTGTTGCATCTTTGGGTATTAGGGTAATTGTTGCCTCTTAAAAAGAATTTGGCAATATTCCTTCAGTTTCTGCTGTGTGAAACAGTTTGAGGAGTAATGGTAGTAATTCTTCCTTGAATGTCTGGTCTAATTCTGCACTGAAACCATCTAGACCTGGGCCTTTTTTATTAGGGAGGCTTTTAATGACAACTTCAATTTCCTTTGGGGTTATAGGTCTGTTTTGGTA
This sequence comes from Sigmodon hispidus, assembly GCA_004025045.1. Classification (NCBI taxonomy): domain Eukaryota; kingdom Metazoa; phylum Chordata; class Mammalia; order Rodentia; family Cricetidae; genus Sigmodon; species Sigmodon hispidus. The sequence goes on along the minus strand of PVIH01010135.1, from coordinate 6,771 downwards.
CTTAATCTGGTCTTCATTTAATTTTGCTATATGGCACCTGTCCAAAAAGCTGATCATTTTTCTAGGTTTTCCATTTTGTGGAATGTAGATTTTTAAAGTATGACCTGATAATTCTCTGTATTTCCTGGGGATCAGTTTATATGTCCCCATTCTCATTTCTGATTTTGTTGATTTGGATACTCTCTCTCTGGTCTTTGTTTAGTTTGGATAAGGGCTTAACTATCCTGTTGACTCTTCTCAAAGAACCAACTCTTAGATTCTTTGTGTTGTTCTTTTTTTTAAATTTTATTGGTTTCAGCTCTAAGTTTGATTATTTTCTGTTGTCTACTCCTTCTAGGTGAGTTTGCTTCTAGCTGTTCTAAGGCTTTTAACTGTGCTGTTAGTTCTCCACTGTGGGATTTCCCTAGGTTTTTCATGTAAGCATCTAGTGCTATAAATTTTCATTTTAAGACTACTTTTATCGTGTCCCACAAGTTTGGGTATGTTGTGGATTCATTTTTGTTAAATTCTAGGAAGACTTTGATTCCTTTCTTTACTTCTTCCTTCACCGAGAGGTGGTTATGCTGAGTCATTAGTTTCCATGAGTTAGTAAGCTTTCTGTAATTTTTGATGTTGTTGAACTCTAACTTTAGGTCCTGGTGGCCTATATGATAAAAGGGATTATTTCCATTTTTTTATATCTACTGTTATTTGCTTTATGACAATTATATGCTTTGTGGTCAATGTTAAAGAAAGTTTCATGTGGTGCTGAGAAATATGTAAATTTCTTTTTGTTTGGGTGGATGCTTCTATAAATACCTATTAAAGCCATTTACATCATAACTTCCATGAGACTCCTTATTTTCTGTTGAGTCTCTGTCTGGTTGGCCTATCCAAGGGTGAAAGTGGGGTATTGAAATCTTCCACTATTAAGGTGTGAGAATTGTAGTGGGATTTGAGATTTAATAGTGTTTCTTTTATATAGATATGTGCCCTTATATTAGGGGTATAAATAATCAGGATTGAAATCTCCTTGATTTAATTTTCCTGTAATGGATAAGCAATGTCTATCTTGGTCCCTTTTAATTGATTTTAGTTTAAAGTCAGCTTTGTTAGATATTAGGATGGCAACACCAGGTTGTTTCGGGCCATTTGATTAGAAAATCTTTTCCTAAGCCTTTACTCTGAGTCTCTGTCTGTCTTTGTGGTTGAGGTATGTTTCTTGTATGCAGCAAAAGGATGCCTTCTGTTTTTGTTTCCATCTTGTTAGTGTGTGTCTTTTTATAGGTGAGTTGAGTCCATTGATAGTAAGGAATATTAGTGACCACTGATTGATATTTTCTGTTATTTTTGGTGTTAGCTTGTGTGTATTTTCTTTCTCTGGGCTTTTCTTCTGTGGTATCATTGATTGCTTGTGGTTTCATGGGTGTATCTGGGATTGTTAGGTTGGAGTTTTCCCTCTAATGTTTTCTGGAGGGCCAGATTGGTAGATAGGTATTGTTTCAGTCTGACTTTTTCATGAAATATCTTGTTTATTCCATCATGGTGATTGATAACTTTGCTGTGTATAGTAGTCTGGGTTGTCAGCCATGTTCTTTTGGTGTCTGTATAACTTCTGACCAAGCCCTTCTTGCTTTCATTGTTTCCATTGAATAGTCAGGAGTTTTTGATGGATCTGCCATTATAGATAAGTGGGCCCTATTATTTTTCTGCTCTGAAATTTTTTCTTTATTCTGTATGTTTTGTGGCTTGATTATTATGTGGTAAGTAAACTTTTTTGGGGTGTCATATCTGTTCCTTGTCCAGTAAGCTTCTTGTATCTTTATAGGCATTTCCTTCTTTAAGTTAGGAAACTTTTCTTCTATGATTTTATTGAATATATTATCTGAGCCTTTGAGGTGGTATTCTTCTCCTTATTCTATTCCTGTTACTCTAACCTTAGGGCTTTTCATGGTGTCCAAGATTTCCTGAACATTTTGTGTTTTTGGCTTTTTTGGTTTTAGTATTTCCTTTGACTGATGTATCTGTTTCTGCTACTGAGTCTTTCACTCCAGATCGTCCCTCTTTCATCTCTTGGATTCTGTTGGTTATGCTTGTATCTGTAGCTCCAGCTCTTTTCTTCAGATTTTCTATTTCCATCTTTACTTCATTGTGTGCCCTTTTATTGCTTCTGTTTCAGTTTTTAGTTTCTGGAATGTTTCTTTTAGTTTTTGGTTTACCTTTTGTTGGTTTTCTTTCAAAGATTTGTTCATCTCTTCCAATTTTTTGTTTGTATTTTCTTCTATTTCTTTAAGAGAATTTTTATACCTTCTTTGAAGGCTTCAATAATCTTCATAAAGTTGTTTTTGCTGTTGTTTCCTTCTGTTTTCTCTTCATTGCTCTGTTCAGGTCTTCTATTTGTAGAACCACCAGTTTCTTCTGGTGTTGCCTTGTTGTTCTTTATATTGTTATATGTATTTTTGCACTGGCATCTGCTCATGGCTTCAGTGGTTTGTGATTAGTCAGCTTCTAGCCAGTTGTGGCAAGAGGGCTTGTGTGTCTCCTATCTCCTCTAAGCAAGGGGTCTTCTCGATCTCTGATTCTGCTGTGGACAGGAGTCTAAATTTCAAAGCCTCAGTCCTTCTCTGATGATGCAGTTTGCCCTGGAAGTGGGGCCCTGCCATGCAATGTCCCCTCTTTAGGTTTTGTTGGAGGAGCCCCTTACAGCCAAAGCCTAGCTCCTGTCTGCTAGGGAAGTCTGAGATCAGACCCTAGGGATTGATCCTGGTCCTGGAAAGGGACTCTCTGGATGTAGGTACTGGAATCTTGTGTGTTCTCTTTTCTAGGTGTTTACTATACCGCCATTTGCTGTCATTTGTATTATTGATCTTGATTCTGACTGGGGTGATTTGGAATCTTAAACTGTTCTAATCTTCATTTTCTTAAATGTTAAGAATATTGAACACTTTCTACAGTGTTTAATAGTAATTTGTTTTTCTGATTTTGAAACTTTGTGTTCAATTCCCATAGCCAAGTTTTAAGTAGGCTGTTAGTTTTCTTGCTGTTTAGTTTTGTAAACTCCTTGTATGTACTAGATATATGTGTGTGTGTATGTGTGTGTGTGTGTTGCTGTGCATCTTTCTCTGTTGATAGTTTTCTTACTAAAGGAAGGTTTTTAATTTCCTAAGATCCCATTTGTTAATTGTTTACTTTACTTCTGCACCATAAGATTCTTATTCAAAAGCTTTCTACCTGTGCTTAAATGTTGGACACATTCTTAACTTTATCATTTAGCAGTTTTAGGGTTCCAGGTCTTATGTTAGGTCCTTGATCCTTGGAGTTGAGTTTTGTGTGGGTAAAAAAATAAGTATTTAATTTCATGTTTCTGTGGGTTGAAACTCAGGTTTTCCAGGGCTTGATGTTGATTGAAAGACATGGATGGAAAGTACTGGAGGAGATAGGAGGTAGGTAATGGTGGGTGGATATTATTAATAAATACTATATATGTATAAAAATTTCAAATAATAAAAGTATTAATATTAATGCAAATCATTGGCAACTGATAAAGAAGGATATTATTTATTTAGGGGATTTCAATAGGAAACTCCCTGATGTAAGAGATTAAATAGTTATGCATTTCCTGGAAACTTGGGCTTGTCCATGCAGCTGAAGCTCAGCAGGTCAGGTCATCCATCCAAGAACATGAGAGACGAGAGAAAGAGGAAAGGGCTTTTGCATAAGGGGAACCCCTTCTTAAACCATCTTTCATCTCAAACACCCCTAATTCTAGTGCTGCAGGTCGTAAGTGAATTTCAGGCCTACACTGGCTAAGAGGCCATGCCTCTATTTTAAGGTGATGGTAGTTGCTATTCACTGCACATTATTAAAAATGAAGTTTAATAAATGTTCAAGTAATAAACAATTCTAAACTTAGAATTACTTTTTAGAGTCTAGACTAGAGAATAGAAACTCATGAATTAGTATTTAGTGGTTGTTCACACCTTTAATTACAACACTGGGAGAGATTACAGGAGACAGATTCAGATGATGCTACATGAGTTTGAAGCCAGCATGGTCTAGGTCAATCTAGGCTACATAATGGAGCTCTGACTAAAAAAAAAAATTGTTGAATAATGTCTTAAAGTTAATAGTAAACATAGTACAAAATACATATTGACTACATTGTACTTATTGTTACCATGTAAGGTAATTATTTAATGTAATTTATTAAAATAAATGATAAAAGAAAACAGAGTTTTATTATCATCATAACATATAAAAATATTTAAATTTCAACAATTGTTTATGATAAAATAAAATTTTGACAGGAATTTGTCATGTGTTATACAGGTAAAACACTGGGAATTCTCATGGCTGGGAAAAGATAAGTAGAAATTATTTTGGAAAACAAATTAGCATTATTCAAGAATGGGTGCATCCTCTAACTTCACAGATCTATTCTGTTCATAGATGGGTACTTTAATTCTTTCATGGGGCATTTGGTCACTGAGAAAAATATGTTGACAGCATAGAATGATTTTACAATTTTAAGAATTAAGCACTATTGGGTTTCTATTATGTAACAGATGTTCATTGATCACACTTTACTAGCTCACATGTTTTTGTAGCTATGAAATTTGAGCTCACCTAAATTCTCTGTTTCTGGCCACTTGAGGCTGAAGTCAAGTGGCTTTTTAGGCTGGTTTGTTTCTTTTCCACTAGTTGCTATTTAAAAGAAGTTGGCTTCCTGCACTTGGGGGACTGAAGTCCTCATTCCTTTGGTGACTATATTTAAAATAAGTTCTTTGAGAATTCTGTACAATGTGTTTTTATCAGTTCACCCACTCACATAGCCTTTTCCCCATCAACTCCTCACAGAACCCCCTTTCTTCCCTGCCCTAGCCAACCAAATTTGTGGCCCCTAAAAATATACCCATCAAGTCAAATTTGTGCAATCCATATATTTTTGGAGATATATATATACATATATATATATATACATATATATATATATATATCTCCTTCCACTACAGGATAGTCACCTGGTAGGTAATTCCCCATCTCCCAGAAGCTATCAATTGCCAATATCTCCTTGGCTAAGGATAGGACATCATTCCCAACTCTACTTTTCATATCGAGGTTTAGTCATTAAGAGTCAATTTAATATTATGTCCACTTATCAGAATAATAATAATAGGTGAACTGAGGACAGCACTTTCCTCTTTGATGTCACCAACCATCCCTTGCCACTTGACTGAGAGTTTTGATTCTGTTTGACTTACATTCCCTTCTTAGCTACACAGACTTGGCATGCATGATAATCTCCAAAGTTGAAGTCAACTCACAGGTTTGAATTCTGTGATGTCTCTATAGTGGCTCTTATGCCAGAGTTGACTTGAGTATAAGAGACAAGGTGTATGCATAGGCTTGGAAGTCTTGGGAGGCACTCTACCTTCTACCTCCTCCATGCTGCATCACCTGATTAAATCATTATATTTTAGTAACATGACTAAATAGTTATAGCACTGAAAATAAAGTTGAATTTTATATACATACTTAGATGAAGTGTTTGGTGTCTGGCTTTTTTCTTCAGAAAGATTTCTTTTGGAGGGGAGTTATTTTTGAGATAATATTCTAATTACAGCTCTCTCTTCCCTCTTCTAATCTTTCCCATGTACATAGACCTTTCCCCACTCCACTTCAATTTCATGGCTTTTTTTTTCATCAAATGTAATTGGATGAATACACACACACACACACACACACACACACACACACAGAGAGAGAGAGAGAGAGAGAGAGAGAGATACCCCACATATTGAAAAATATTCTGTTCTGTCCATATAATGTTACTTGTATGTATATTTATGGAGCTGGGTAACCAATTGTTTGGCTGTTCTCTGAGGAATTTCACCTCTTCTGCTTGCTCTTAGACTCACTCAATTTCCTGTAGTTCTTTGTATAGGGTGGAGACCTCATGTTCTTTTCCTCATGCAGTTTGGCATATTTGTTGGTGTCCTATTCTTCATGACAGAGTGTTTATGGGCCCTAATTAAAGTCATAAAAATATTACATGTGATTTTACAAGTATAAATGCCAAATGTTATACAAATTGTGTGCAATTTATCGCTATGACACATAGGTGGCAGAACTCTCACTGTGATAAAAATGATCACTTTGCACTTAGAAGATATATCTGGTATGGAAGAAGGCTTATGTGAAGAAGGCTTATATACAGGAGGAAATGCAAAAGGTTTAAACTATTCTTCTGTTTTTAAAGTGATTTATAGCACAACATTTATGTATTTAAACACTATATGAACTTAGGCTGTACACTTTGGTATGACACATTTCACATTTAAATATTTTTAGATTTAAATGTGATGAAAAATTCCATTAACAAAGACCAAAAATTAAATAATGAGAAGCACATGGCCCCAAGCATAAAAAATATGTGTTGAAAAAGAAAAATGTATTTCCCCTTTATGGTTGTGGAATACTTCACTAAGTCCAAACTAATAGTTCTGTATCAAATGCCCACATGAAAAATTGCTTCACTTTTCTATTATCTGAGTATTTACACTTAAAAACTAGTAAATAAGTCAAAGACAGATAATGTAATATCTCTCACTTGGACCAAATGCTATTATTGTTCATTGAAAATGGGTTTAACAACTAGCCAGATGTGATATATTCTATATTTAATGAAATCAGCCTGGAATATCAGAGAATGGAATCACCTACAGTCAATCCATGAAAGTCTCAGAGTGGTGACTCACACCTTTAATCCCATCACTCAGGATACAGAGATCT
>PVIH01010134.1:44015-77737 GCA_004025045.1 Sigmodon hispidus | reverse complement strand
TTTAACTTTTAATGAGCTAACTGCAGAGAGACAACTGATTACTAAGGCTGCTAAATTAAACAAATGCAAATACTTTAAAGATATCCTGACTTTGAAATCTGTTTATAAGAATATGTTACTTGGGAAAAGAGTTTCTGCTTTTGTCTCCATGGAAGATCAAAACCTGTGGATTGGTTCTAGGCAGGTGTGGTTCCATTTGTCAAGGCCACCTGAAGCTGATAACAGGCCAACTTGGAGATGTTGGGAGGAGAGATCGGAGTGGGCAGGCAGTGAAGAAGGACAGAGTGAAGGGGGAGAGTTGTACCCTAACCTTGCTGATATAGAAACTCCTGAGTCTACAGACTCAGAGAAAGAGCTGTTGGGAGATATTAATTGGATTAGAGGATATCTGAGAATTGCAAATTGTGAATTGAAACCCCTTTATGATATTCTGAAAGGAGAGTCAGATTTAGACTCCACGCGAGTGATGACAGTGGAAGCCAGAAAGGCACTACAGGTAGTTGAACAGAGGTTGCAGGATGCCTTCCTAAATAGGATTGAGGAAGGAAAAGATTTTGCCTTATGCCTTTTACCCACATTCAGACAACCCACAGGGGTACTATGGCAATGAGGTCCACTGTTGTCGATACACCCAAAGGTATCGCCTAGTAAAAGTATAGAACAGTACCCTACAGCAGTAGCTGATTTAGCTCAGAATGGCATCCAACAATCCATTCTGTATTTTGGGCATGCACCAGCCATAATAATTGTGTCATACATAGCAGCACAAGTTAACACCCTGTGTGCTGTTGTTGATGACTGGGCAATTCTTCGCTGTACCTTTGCTGGAAAAATAGATAATCATTACCCACAACATCCTCTTACATTTTTTAAGGAGCACCCCATAATTTTTCCCAAGGTCACCACCACAGAGCCAGTGGCAGGAGCTGTCAATGTATTCACTGATGGCTTGAAAACAGGAGTAGGTGCCTATATGGTGCAAGGCAAACAACCAGTTCAACATCAATTTACTCCTGGTACTCCTCAGGTAGTGGAACTTCAAATAGTATGTGAAGTGTCTAAAGAATGCCATTTTGCCTTTAACTTGATATCTGACTCAGCCTATGTGGTTAATGCTTTAAAGGTGCTTGAAGTGGCAGGACCAATCAAATCATTTAGTATGGTCGCTGTCCTATTTAACCACTTGCAAGACTTGATTTTGCAATGAAAGGAGAGATTTTTTCCTCAACATATCCGTGCACATACTGGCCTTCCCGGTCCACTCAGTGAAGGCAATGCCAAGGTGGATATGTGCACTAGACAGGACTGGGTATTCTTTACCTCTCCTGTAGTCAAAGCTCAAGAATTTCACCAGCTATATCATGTAAATGCTAAGACCTTACAACGAAAGTTCCAGATATCCAGAGCTGAGGCACGTCAAATAGTTTTGGATTGTGCTCAATGTGTGATGTATCACCACCCACCTTCCCTAGGTGTTAATCCCAGAGGGATCTTGCCGTTAAAAGTATGGAAAATGGATGTTACTCACATTTCTGAATTTGGCGCTTTAAAGTATGCACATGTTTCTGTAGATACGTGCTCTGGTATCTTGTATGCCACTGCCATGTCAGGAGAGAAAGGACGCAATGTCATTGCGCACTGCCTAGAGGCCTGGGCAGCTTGGAGAAAGACCTTGCAGGTAAAAACTGACAATGGCCCTGCTTATACTAGAACACAGTTTACTGCATTCTGCAGACAAATGGATGTACAAGTAACTCATGGATTGCCTTACAATCCACAAGGACAAGGCGTAGTGGAACGTGCTCATCGCACGCTGAAGGAATGTTTACAAAAACAAAAAGGGGGAATAGGCCACGGCCGCACCCTCAAAGAAAGACTATCTATAGCTCTGTTTACCCTTAATGTTTTAAATTTGGATGCTGATGGCCGCTCCGCAGCAGATAGACATTTGATTCTCACCCCTAGCCACAGAGGCGTGGTGAAATGGAAGGATATTTTCACGGGTCACTGGCATGGTCCTGATTCAGTGCTTACATGGGCGAGAGGTTCTGTTTGTGTCTTTCCTCAGGACCGACAAGATCCAGTGTGAGTACCAGAATGGCTAACCAGGAAGGTCCGAAATGACAAGTATGATGCTGACTTTGAGGGCGAGGATTGGCCCTGGAATGGGTACCCATCCCGGTACAAAGCCCTAATGCCATGAGCTTATTTAGAGCTAGGAGTGATTTTGGCACTACTACAGCTGTTGTTACAGCCATTTCCCTAGCTGCAATTGGGACCACCACGGCCGCCATTGCTATGAGTCACACCATCCAGACAGCTCAAACACTTAACAATGTGTCTGACATGACTTAGACATTCAAAGAGGCATTTCTGCCCAGCTTAAAGGCGGGCTGATGTTGGTCCACCAAAGGACTGACCTGGTGCAAGAGGAGGTTGATGTCCTCTGGCATATGGCTCAGTTGGGATGCGAATGGAAGTATCAGGCCCTATGTGTGACTTCTATTCACTATGAAAAATTTTCCTATGCTGCAAATTTGTCTAAAGTTTTGTCAAGTTATTTTATAGGAAATTGGTCAGGTGAATTCGACCATGGAGAAGTTGAGAGTTGCAATCGTTGCTGTGAATTCAACTCGACTGGACCCTGGAGTTGCTGAAGGACTGACGAGATGGATGTCCACCGCACTCAATCATCTGAAGGAATGGGTGGGAATGGGTGTTCTGGCTGGCTTGATGGTGCTGATAATTCTGATTTGCCTGTGGTGCATCTGCAAAATGAGGTTCACACAACGTAGGAGCATGGCCATGATTGTTCAAGCCTTCACCGCCATTGAGGTGGGACAGCCCCCACATGTTTGGCTTGCTACCTTGAAAGAGTAATGTTTGGCATGGTTTGCGAGGCTAAGCACTGCACATGGTTTTGCCTAGGTAAGGCTTCATGAAGAGCATGCCTAATTGCATACAGGTTGGCACCCACTATCCTGTCCTCATAAAAATGGGTGCCGGACAGGTCTGTCCCTGTCTGAGTGGATGACACCTGGATTAGGGATAGCACAAGTCCTCTTGCACAATGGGGATTAGGCCTCTACTCTTGCCCGCTGCTTTTGCTTGATTTTTTAATTTTTTAATTATTAAATAAGGGGGAGATGTAGAGAGCTGCCTGCTGCTGCACTCTAAAGATGGTGCTGATTTCCGGCCTCCATCCACCCCCTGTGGGTGAGTGCTCTCTTTTGATAAACAACTCCTTATTTGGCTTGAGCCTGGGGCGTGGTTTGCTGTTGCGTATGTGGACCTATGAGCTGTGCCCACATGGCTTATTGGGATTGGATGCCCTGAGAGTTTCTAGTCAGTGGGCGGGGTTTTCCCGGGGAAGAGGAAGGAGAAGCAGAGAGAAGAACAAAGAGAGAGCAATTGTAAAGGTCCTGAATAAACTGCTCAAAGAAGATCCTGGGTGTTGTGCTTTCCTTGATGGCAAGGGTGCGCGCGACACAAATGGATCAATATGGAATATATCCTCCTGAGCGAGGTCTCACAAACCCAGAAGATAAGCAGGTAATGTACTTACTCATTAGTAGACTTTAAGCAAAAGCATTCTTATTTTTTTGAAAGATGATGGGTGAATAAATTGATTTAAAACACACACACACACACACACACACACACACACACACACACACCCCTTCTGGTTTGATTGTAGAAGGGTTGCTTAGCAGAAATTTGTGGTGGCCATAGTACATCTGTCGGTATTAGCTGTGACCTACTGTGCTTTCTTCATCTGTATCTGAGCCTAACCTGCTTTTTGAGCTTTAGATTTTGTTTTGTATGTTTCATGTATTTTAGAGAATAAAGAATTTTTATTACTGTATTTTTTAACTATCCTGGATGTTTTTGCTTTTTCATATAAAGTTTGTTATTGATTTTCAAAAAAACAATAAAAAAGAAATAACATGTAGATGACATATCTAAGAAATGGTATAAATCTATAATTGTATGATATGATTTCAAAGAAAAAATGGAAAAGCATAAGAAGGTGAGAAGAAAATAAATTTTACATGTGAATGTATACAAAAAATAAAAATGGGAAAGCATGAGCAGGTGAGAAGAAAATTAATTTTACATGTTAAGATATACAAAAAAATAGAGGCTTATGTGACCATCTCCAAACTATATAACATACTAATTTGAGAATCTGTGGTGAAGGAGACATAGAGTGCACTTGTTATGAATGTGGCTGATCTGCCAGATGGCTACTGCTTTCTCCTGACTCTGTTCCTGGTTGGATATATATTGAACATGTGGCTTCAATTCTTTAAGCCTCAGTTTCTCCATTCATATAATGGAAGAGTATTTTAGTTAGTATTTTATTGCTGGGAAGAAACACCATGAACATGGCAAAATTTTTGAAGGAAAGCATTTAACTAGGAATGGCTTACAGTTCAAAGATTTAGTCCATTATCATCATGGCAGGAAGCATGGTAGCATGCAAGCAGGCATGGTACTGGAGAGGCAGCTGAGTCTTCTACATCCGGATTGGCTGGTAGCAGGAAGAATAAATGTCACTGGTCTTAATCTTCTGAAACCTCAAAACCTGCCCTGTTGGTATTTTACTCTTTTGTGGGGCTCACTATCCATCTCACAAATAAGTCACACAGAGGCTTATTATTAATTATAAATGCCTGCCCTTAGCGTGGCTTGTTTCTAGACAGCTTTTCTTAAATTATACTACCTCACTTTTCCCTCTGGGCTTTTACTTTTTTATATTTCTGTATATCTTTCTTCCTAATTTCATTGCTGGTTATGTATTTGGGCGGCTGGTCCTTTAGTAGCATGAATTTGGGTTGTAAGTAAAGAAGATTCTGAGCCAAATATTGGGAGAAGGCTGAAATATCAGAGAGAGGAAGCACTATAGTCAATTCTCACCCAGCTGTCTTGCAGCTTCCTTAGCCTCACTCTTGGTCGCTTCTGCTGGTCACTTCTGCCAGTTCCCTTCTGTTTCTGCCTGTTTTCTATAAGCCCTTGCATATCCTATCCCATCTAGGTTAGAATTAAAGGTGTCTAGTCTTGAACTCACAGAAACAGAAGAAGTTCTGTCTCTGGAGTTATGGAATTAAGGGTGTTGGTCCCACTTCCAGATTTCCCTGTGCTGGGATTATAGGTGTTTGTGATTGACTCTCAGATGTTTATCCTTACTTTCAAGGATCAAGGATTTCCTGAGCTGTCTGCCTAGGATTTGACTGTGTGGTCTCTCTGATATCCCAGAATTTATTAAATATCTATAAATATCCACATAGCCCCTTACATGCTCTTCCTTCTCTTGCTTCTTTTTTCTCTCTTCTCAATTTTCTCCTTCTACTTATACTCTCTGCCTTCCAGCCCCATCTATTCTTTCTCTTACCTTGCTATTGACCATTTATATTTTTTATTAGGCCATCAGGTGTTTTAGACAGGCACTGGATAAGAGCTTTACAGAGTTAAACAAATGAAACATAAAGAAAAGTAACACACCTTAAAATAATATTCTACAGCAGTCCCAGTGACACATTTCCTGCATAAAGCCCACACATAACAGTGCCATTCTCTTTGAGCCTGTCAGGGCCATTTTCATTCAAATACACAAAATGATTGCACTATCTAATTGATATGGTTATTATGTGGACCAAATGTAGTAATATTTATTAGGCATTTGTAATATATATATACCAATGAACTGTACCTGGATTATTGTTAGTTATTCACACATCTCATATTATTATCAGTGGTTATATCAACTTCTAACATAGTCTGGACTATTTAAAATAATTGAGTAGTTTTTGAAGAATGATAAAGGGTGTTATTTTCCCCCAATTTTCTTAATACTAACCATGATATAAATTTCTTGGACTTCAAATTCTAGACAGAATAAGTAAGTATGTTTGAGCATAAAATGTATACATTATATTTTGAGCTACACAAGAAATGGCTTAATATGTTTTGCCCTAAATGGTATTGCAATGTAATTGGCTAGTAAAGAGAAAATAATGTAGTGTCTTGATTATTATTAATATGTATATGTATATCTGGAAAAGCAAAGTATTTCATCTTTAATAAAGAGCAACCAATTTTAGCCAAGGGAGTTCTGTTTATTATATTGACTCTCTTGTCTTTAAGTGCAACCTTTCAGAGCTATTGTATGGCTCACAAGACTCTGAGAGCAATGTGTTGTGAAATCGACTTTCTGGAATACTGATTAGGCTTTTGGTAACATACAGCATGGGAGCAGTAGTGGAAATCCTTCTGCCAGCACAAATACTCTGAGAGTTGACTCCAGTGGAGAAGGGGAAAAGAAAGTGATAGAAAATCCCGTCAGCAATGAGGCTTAGTGCAGATTCAGATATCTGACACCTGAACTTGTTTGTTAAACTTTCCAGGAGGCTCTCTGCCTTCAATTGATACTTCTGTCTGTTCCTTGGCAAATATATTCTCTGTGTCTTCCTGGTAGCTTTCAGAGGTCTTGGCACCCCTTTGCCATCGTGGGCTATTTTTCAAATAGTTAAATGCTGGTGAATTTACCTAAGCGTTTTCCTGGAAAATGCAAAAGAATCTAGCACTCCCTGTGCAATAAACAAACCAACAAACACTAAATACGAACATTTAGATGCACTCCAATTCCAAGGAAAGAAAATGGGAGAGAAAGGCAAAGCCACCTTTGCCTTGGCACTGAAAAACAGCATAGTGTGGTGAATTGGGTGCTTCGTCTGACTTTTTAAAGTGTTGCTTCCCCAAGCTTCCAGGCTTTTATTTTTTTGGGAACACACCTAATAGCTTTCATTTCATAATAAATTTTAATTTTATCTTGTCTGCTTGTTTTTATAATAAGTTTGCTCAGCCATGTCACCTATCCTTATTGGGTTTGGGTTGCAGTGGTCATTGTCCGGCGTGCAGCCTTTTGCAGCTGCTTCCTGCAGCACTCACAGCTTCCCTGTGCAGCCCTTAGAATAGCCTTTCTCAGACCTAACCTCTGCATCCAGGCACAGGTCAGCTCAGCTCAGGCCCACACAAAGCCACCCATCATGAAAAGAGCCAATCAAAGCACCAAGTAAGACTCACCAAACTGGGAAGGAGTAAGCTTTAAAAAAAAAAAAAAAAAGCACTTGGTTAACCCCTGCCTCTCCCTCCCCTGTTTCACCACAGGCATCACACATACACACACACACACACACACGCTCAGAGAGACAGAGAGAGGCAGAGAGAGAAAGAGAGAACATGCACAAAAAAAAATGTACTTTCCCTTCCATTACTAGAGTCTAAACGAAATGCTGTGTCAGTGTTTTGATGCATCCAGGGACTGAATGTAAACAGCATGGTACAACTCTAGAAACTGCCATCATAAAATATTTTAAGAGGCAGAATAGAGTAAAATAAAATAAAAATGTCTTTTTATGTGATATCTCAGAGTAATTCAGGATTTATGGTACCTTAACCTTTAGAATCCAAAATATTAAGCTATGTTTCTTAGAGATAATAACTTGGTTGTCCCTCACTTATGTGTCTTAGATAAAAGCCTACTGCCACAGAATCCATGAATGTTCAAATACCCTTGCGGGCCCTTAGTAGTAAATCTTATGGAATAGCTTATGGCCAATGTAATGGCCCACAGTAGCCTGCGAATATCATGAATTCTAATAATACTTACATCAGTAGAAACATGAAGTAATGTCTCCATTGTAATTAAATGATGTATTTAGAGCAGTGGACTAAATGGTCCCCTAGTGTGTTGGTGATATATTCTAATAGTCTTCTCTTTACAGCCCCACACGGTAATATTCATGCTTTATTCTGGAGGGCTTTGCTTCTGACTGAACATTTGAATAGCAACATTAAGTGGTAAAGTGGATTATAGCAAGACCCCATGAATATGGATCCTGATCAAGAAACTAAGTGCTTAAGAAAATAAGATGTTACTATTTAAATAGAGTGATTACAAAAACATTTTTATATGGAGGAATGTCAGGAGTCTTTGCCCTGCTTTTTATTCTTTATCCCAGAAGCTGAACATATTTGCCACAATTAAAAATTTAGTAGGGTGAAACAGCAGACTTTAAATCACTGTAATTTCTGCTGTGCTTATTGAATTTAATTTGGGCTGTTTGAGGTACAAATTAGTTTTGATAATAATTACTGTATTCCCCTTTCTATAACATGTTCATTTCCTAGCATATAGCCAACCATAGAGTATATATGTAGGATGCAGGATGGGGCCATCTATCAGTTACCAGGGCTGAAAGGAAATTATCCTGTAGCTGATTAGTTAAAAACGTCACATTGTAGATTTTCATTCTTTATTTTCCAGCTGAATCAGACACTGAAGCAGTAGCTTGAGGCAGTAAGTGCCTACGGAACAGCTGAGGGCATTTCAGTCTATCCAGCTAGTGGGTGAGAATGTGTCAAAGGAGACTGTATCATCTTTGCTAATGCAGAAAGACAGTGTCTGCCTGTATAAAATGCAGAATTGTAACTGAGAAGAATAGTGTATCTATTTATTTGATAAAATTAAATGTTTGTAAAATGTTTTGTCTGCTAATGGATATTATATGTCAGAGTTTTTCAATGTATTTGCTGAGAATAAGAAATCATTTCCTCACTGATAGTAGACTGGTAAATGTGGATTATGAGGGTGCAAAATAAAACCTGTGTTTTACCCTCTTATCTGCCCACCAGAATGAATGTTGACCTGTGGATGAACAAGCTATGTCATCGGTAGGTAGTGTATATTTGAGTATCTGTCTGTCTAAATCTTGTGGCTTTACATTGCCTATATTCTTGGAAGGGTACTATGCTCCACTGAGATTTGCATGCAGTGGCTTTTGTTGCAATTCACTTATTTTATGCTCAAAAGAATGTAACATACCTTATTTCTTAAAATGGTCCTTGTTGAATATAAAAACTTGGCACCTATACTACAGATCAGGAACTGAACCAATGTGTCCCCTTGTTTTCCATAGAAGAGATAATGGTTAGGTTGGGGTAAGTGTACATTAACCTTTATTTCTTATTTATTCACTTGTTATTGCTTGATGTAGGATGTTCGTGTGATATACTCAAGGTTTTAATAGAATGTCACAGAGATGTCTATTTAGGTTGTATTGACAGTGTAGTAACTGCTCTAGAAAAAAAAATTTAAAAAAAGAACTTGCAGGAACATGGATACTGGTCAAATACAGCACTCTAGCTAAATAAAGAGTTCTCTATTTGGCCAGTTTTGACGTGGCTTTGGTTGCTAGCTAATTCTTTGAGTACCACCCTTGAAAATCATGCTAATGAGACTCTTCACTTCATCAAGTAGGATTGTGGACCTTTTTGTCTGCATCATTAAGGCCCCAAATTGCCCCATTAGCAAGGCCTGAAGTTGCCCCATAGGGTCAATATTTAATGCAGGTGAGCGTGGGTTAACTACCATCAGAAGCCTCTGGACAACAAACAGTGTGGAGTGCTAGCTATAGGCAAATTCATTTCCTCCCTAAATTTCCCCTGTAACATATCAATTTATATACTGGAATTATGTTTTTAACTCATTTGGGGAAAATATAAATATTTGGGGATTATTTTATGTTGCTGGTCTCAAAAGAGGGAATTTTAAAATAAAAGACAAAATTTTTTCCATGAAGCACTTTTATCTATAGCTTATAGCTTTAACTTTCCCATCTGTTAAATGGGAATAATTATACTGCTTTTGAGAAAACTTGAGAGGATATTTCCCTTAAATTATTAATTGGAGACCTGATAAAATAATAAAAATAATAAAAGTTATAGCCAAAATTGCCAAGGTCTTATAGAATTTTCCTGTTAGATTTTATCATCTTAATGGCTACTCTTATTAATTATTGAGTTAAAATTCATGAGAAGTTAGAACGATAAGTAGGACTCTGTATGTGTGCAAATGTAGAAATTCAGAATAAGATTCTATGGTAGGAGCAGAGAGAGAACATAAAGGTAGGGTGTTGCACATTTTAAAACATAAATACACAATTTTTTTCACTCATTAAAATTTGAAGTGGGAGGGAAAAGCAAAATGATTCTTTCTACATCTCTCTTGTCCATTGGGCTTCCTGAAAACTGGTTAATACTCCATAGCTGCTGGTTTCCTCTAGAGACACTCAGTGTTGGGAGGAATAGCAATTATCTCCCTAAGCCTGCTCAGCAGAATACACTGGTGAGGCCAAGCTAGGAAACCTTTCATATGTAGTAACAGAAAGATGAGAGCGAGTGCCAGCTTTACTTTTCAGCAAGTATGTGAAACAGAAGCTTCAAGATTATACTCCACATCTGAGTAGAGATAACATTTCTGTTACTGTGTTAAGGTTAATTCCTGTGCATTGAGGGCCCCTGGAATCCATATCACCTCTGTGGCTGGTACCTGCAAAGTCAGTTTTGCTACTGAATGGGGCCCCAATTAAGAAGTGCTTGCTGGTGTCCTTCCAGCAATATCTTGTAAGTTTGAACAATTTTAGTGAAATAAATGTAACAAGGAGAAATGAATTCTCTTTAGCCTCTATTCAGCCAAAATTAGCCTCCGTGGATTCTGGCTCACAAAAGCGCCACGGGCTCCTGGCTGTGCTCTGTAGCTGTGAAATAGAATCAAGATGCCATTAGGCATCCCAAGCTGCCTCCTTCTCCAGGGCAGACAATAAAAATGACAACAGGGGATTGTCCCTCAGCTAGCCTAACAAGGGGGAGGGTTCTTTTCTAAATGACTAGATGTCTGTTTAGCTGAGGGAAAATTTAAAGGGGCCATGGGCCACATTTTCTTTAATTCTTTGGCTCATGTGGTTGTGTTTAAGGTCACTTTTAGAAGGAGCTTGAATTCTACCTCTGTTGGCACTATGAACCATAACACCCCTCCCACCTACAGACACATCCACCACTACCACCAGGACTTTTAGGAAAACATGTGCTGAGACAAAGAATCCAGATAGTAACAATGATCTTTAAGAAATAATAGAATATTTAGCCATTGTTTACACATTATAAATCTTGTCATTTTTTTTCTTTTAACTTGGGACAAAGGAATCCCTATTAATTAGAGAAATTCTACATTGGGGATAGATTTTCTACCTTCAGAAGTTCTAGATGGGTAATAGATATAGAGGAATGTTTGTAGACCACTGTGTTCAGGTGCTAAATGGAATACAATGGGTTTTATATCCAGGGCTTTGTCGTTACATGCTCCTGAGCCTCTCCAGAGGAACTGGTTTATTCTCCTTTCTGTTGGAGGAGGTCAGATGTTTAGCTTTTCTACCTAGGAAAGACCTTCCTGGTAGACTATGACCTTGTAGAATATCTCTTTGTCATAAGTCCCAGATCAATTTCTCAGCTCCTGTCATGTATCAAAAGTGCAAAGAGTAAACATTTTTCTCTCTATTATGAAATAAATTTTATATAATTTATTCAGATATCACTTAAATTTGATTAAACATTCTTTCTCTTTCTAACTGACCCAGGAAACAGAATTTCTCCTACCTCCCTTGACTTATGCCATTGAATGAAATTTAATACAGCTTGTCATTGACTATCAGAATGCTAAAGACTTTATCAACCATTCATAATGATTGTACTACTTCACACAGAGTTATAAATTTACATTTCATGGTCACTTCTCCTTTGCTTCAATCATAATTACTGGCAGGAACTAATATTATATAATCCATGGTGTAAATTACTAATGTTACTGGAAAGTAAATCATAATATTTTCATCATTGAATTGCTAATACCTAGGAGTTGTAATATTCCATATAGATGGTCTTTAGTAAGCAATTATTTATGTACTTCCTTACCGGATTTTGCCGAATCAAGACATTTCTTCAATATAAGTGAAATTTATTGTCAGTAATTATTTCTGTGAAGCCATTCATTGTTATATATGGCTTTCACAAAATTGCACAAAACTTTGGTATTTGTTATAATAGTTTTGCTTAAAAAAAAAGAGAGAGAGAGAAAGACGCACTCCCCCTAGAGGAACACCTGACTCACTCTTGAGGAAGGGGGGAGAAAACTGGATCTGCCAGGAGTGTAGACTGAACTAAGCAATATTGGGGCAGTGGGACCATGGGACTGCCTGCTGTGTGCCCAGGGAGAGGATGGGGAGTTGTGAAGAAGAAAGAATGACCAGATGTGGTGGGAGGGGAAGGGACCTTGAATAAGGATATACAAGGTTAGAAAGTGTGACTTCTTTGTTAATAATAATAATAATTAATAATAATAATAATAAAGAAAAAGAGAGAAAGAAAAAAAATATCCCTGAAAATAATATTTGAGGACCTTATGTTTTGTAGGTAACCAATCTGAACTTAAAGCTCATTTAGTAGGAGAAATCTGTTCCTGATCCTGTGAATCTAGTGGACTATTCGTGGCTAGTCTAGGGTCTAACCCTAGAGGAGAAACTGCAACTGCTATTTTTGTAAACCCGTATAATTTCTGGCTGTATTCTAAACACCTGTATCCATCCAGGCACAGATTAAATATAGATCTCAACAGTCATCAAAGAAGCTCTTTCCTGCAGCAGGTGTAGACCATCACAGAAACCCACTACTAGTCAAAATACAGAGGGAGTGCCCAACCTCAAACTACAATAATGCATCTATAGCTAAGACTCAGGCAACACTATGAAAGAGGGGACATGAAGGTTTTAGGAGACAAAGGGCCAGGACTTCTGCTCATAGATAGTATCTTCTATATTTGATGGAAAATTCTACCCTCAGAATCCCAACAGTATGGCCAACTAAATAAGACAGCACAATAGTAACACTAGTTGACATGTCCATATAGATAGGGAAATCTCAAAGGGTCCCAGCCCTAGATGAAGAAAGACAGGCTAAGGGGAGGGAGAATCAATCTTCTCTTCTCAGAGACTAGATCCCTGATGGATTATCAAATCCCAAGTGGTCAGCTTTAAACCTATTTATATATGAACAATACTATGTTTGACATCAATTACTAAGAAAAAAAGTAGCAGAACATGGGAAAAGTTGGATGGCAGTGAGTGAGGGGTGGAAATGATGTGTACACATTCGTACCCCCAAAGCATTAGCTCAACTATGTTCATAGCAGCATTATTTCTAATAGCAAGAACCTGGAAACAACCTAGATGCCCATCAACTGAAGAATGGATTAACAAACTGTGGTACATCTACACAATGGAGTACTACTCAGCAATAAGAAAAAGTGATATCATAAAATTTGCAAGTAAATGAATGGATTTGAAGAATATTCTCCTGAGCGAGGAGCGCGGTATCACAAACCTAGAAAGATAAGCAGGGGATGTGGGGATGTACTCACTCATTAGTAGACTCTAAAGAACAACAACAACAACAAAAAAAGCAAAACATGTCCAAGCTGCAAACAACAACCACTGAACTACTTGGGATCTGAAACACCTTGGACTTGAACCTTGGAGCCCATTTCCTCCACAGGAACACCTGACTCAGTCTTGATGTTGGGGTGAGGAAAGCAGATCTGCTGGGAGTGGATGGTGAACTAAGCCACACTGGGACCTTGGGACTTCCTGCACTTGCTGGGGAGGAGATAAAGTGACTGGGAGGGGCAGGAGGGAGAAGGGAGTTTGAACAAGCAGATACATGGATTAAAAATATAACTTTATTCATAATAAAAAATTAATAAAAGTTAAAAAATAGTGTAAGTGTAGTCACCTAACATAGGGAATAGTGCTCCAGGAAGTCATAAATTGTCAAATCGAAATCAACCTCCCCTGTAGGTGCTGGTCAGATAGCTTCCAAGAAACTCTCAAAACAATTCAGGTCATTTCTATTGCTCTTAGTTGTTCATGGGTACTGGATAAGACCCTATTGCAGAAGACAACACTGGCTTTAGTCATAGTGTTTGGAGAAATCAAGCTATTACTGACCCAGGAACTTCTTTCTCATTGGCTAGCTTTCATAGTAATAGAAGTTACCATGTAGGCTTCTTAAGAAGAAAATGTATGAACTATAATTATAATTTTTTTGGGCCACCAAACAGTTCTCACATAAAGGCATGGAGACTCATTATTAATTATGAATACTTGGATTTAGCTTAGACTTGTCCCACTAACTCCTTTAACTTCATTTGACCTGTTTATATTTATCTACAATTTGTCTTGAGCTTTTTACCTTTCTTGCATCTGTATGCCCTGCTTTGCTGCTTCCTCCATGTATGGCTGGCTGGCCTCTGGAGTCTCCTTGGCATCTCCTTTTTTCCCCCACATTACCCAAGCCTACATTCCTCCTCCTACTTATTCTCCCTGCCCTGAAGTTCTGCCTATATCTCCTCCCTTGTTATTGGCCATTCAGCTTTTTATTAGAACAATCAGATACCTAAGACAGGCAAGGTAAAACAACACATCTTTAAATAATTAAACAAATGCAACACTTCCTTACATAATTTAACAAATACAACACATTCTTTGCATTGTTAAACAAATATTCAATATTTTCCTCTTTTTGTCTAAATAAAAAGTTTAGCTTTAACATAGTATCACTATATACAATAAGAGCAATCACCACTTAACAATTACATTTATAGTATCCAGACCATTTGCATTTGACAAATTCGGAGAAGATACTCCATTATCTATTCTACAATGATGAATCCAAAGTTGTGTACCTAATTTACAATGTATCATAACTTATATTATCAACCAAAAAGTATATTTCTAGACCTCAAAACATTTTCTTAGATAAACAATCTTAAGATTTTGTTTCTCAAGATCATAAATTTTACATCTCTTATGTAAGATTCTTTTCTAATTTTTGTAGGAATGAAAACTATAATTATAACTCTCTTGTCTTCACCTCCATCAGAGACCTGAAAAAGAAATACTATTACCTGATTAAACAGAAAGTGCAGAGCAAGCATCCTTCAAAAATATAGAAATGACACTAGCAGCTGACTGCCTGTACAGCCACCTCTATACCACCAGAGAATTCATCTTTAGCCTACAGGTTTAGAATATCTAAGACATTTTTCCATGAAGCAGGAATTGTGAAGTATAGTCCCACCTTGTCTTGGCAAAGTTCAGCAATCTTTTTTTCTTTGTGTCTTGTTTGTCTAATTTTTAAAGTATACTGTCAACAGAGGCAAGGGTAATTTCTTGCCCAAATGTCTAGTTTTGTCATACTGAAAAAGAATCTCAATATAGAGATTCTTTGACACCTATCACTTTTTTATGAACTATAATGGTATTACCAGCAGCAGAATTGTCTCACTATCATGAAAAGCCTTATGTTATTAAACATCCTATATGACATTCTATAGACCTTTGATGCATTTGAAGACTATTTATCTATATCTATTCAAAATGTATTTCACCTGAAAAACATACCTAAAATGATGACAAATTTGAATATTGCAAATGACTAACTACTAAACTATATATACATTTTCTTCCACCTTCTACCTTTTCCTTTAATCTTTTATTTATTTCAACTGAAGTTTGTTCTTTTTAAATTTTATTTTACATAGAAAAAAGGGACATTATTTTCTAAAAAAATACAATAAAATAGTGACAAGAAAAAAAGAAATATGTAACAATGCTATTGAATGAACAGCAGAAGATTATATTAAATATAATTTTCAGGTACCAAGCTGTTCAGTGTTTGTGGTTTGAAGCTTGGGTGTTCTTTAATATTTTTTTAAAGTCCACTAATGAGTGAGTACATCCCCTGCTTATGTTTCTGGGTCTGTGATACCTTGCTCAGGGGGATATTCTTCAAATCTATCCATTTGCCAGTGAATTTTAGGATATCATTTTTTCTTACTACTGAGTAGTACTCCATTGCGTAGAAGTACCCCAGTTAACCCATTTTTCAGTTGAGAGACATCTAATTAGCATAAACAGTTTTTGATGATAGGTTTCAAGGACTAGAACTTCATATTGCATTTTTAATGAACTTCATATGTAGAAGCATGTATGTGAGACAAAAAAATTAACCTTAAATTTGGATCAAAATACAAAAATCTATATCAATGTAAAATATTTGGGATAAATTGTTGTTTTTTTATCTTATATTCCTATATCCCCATTAAATGATGACAAACATCCATAACCAACCAAAAATCACTCAATAAACTTCATAGAAATGTAGGTGTTTTGTTCTACACTGCTTCCCATTGTCTGTGGGCAATGGCATTCCCAGGGACACTGAGAAAACTGAGATAATGGTAAAGTCCTAAGAAAATGAGCTATAATAATTATTGCTCAGTCTCTTTACAATGGGAAAGTACTAGGCTTATCTGAAGTCCTGGCTAGAATAGTCTATAAAGCTAGACTGTCTTAGCTAGCAGCCTTGAGGAAGTTCTGACTGCAGAACCCAGAGGAAACTACTACAAAGGCACTGTGAAAGGCTGGATCACCTAGATCACCCATTTTTATTGGTGTCTGTTCCCATTGCTCTGAAAACATACAAATTTTCAAAGGTAACTTACATATATACATTAACATATGTATGGATTATGTGTGGAACATAAGCCAGTCCCAGATAATATTTTGTTTGCTTTATGTTTGAGCAGATAAAAAGCAGATGCTCATCCCACTGAGCAGTGTTCTTCAACTTTTTAAAATTCTTCTGAAAATCTGTTTTTTTATTGTATACTATAGCCTTTTATTTTTATAATAAAAAACTGAATTGAAATCATGAGAACTGACACATAAACATTTTCAAAACTCAAAATTCTGAATTCTTGAAGTCCTAATCTTTTTAATATGTTGTCATAGCCTTTTCCCTTTCAGTATTTCTTAAGGTGGTTTCAGTAATATTACCTAAGCCTCATTGTTATCTTCTCTGGCTGCCAAGTTCAATTCTTGTAACAATCAAGGTTTTTTTTTTTTTTCTTTTTCTTTTTCTTTTATTTGGTGATTTTACATCACGCACCCCATCAAACTCAGTTATCAGTCCTCTCAGTTTCATACCCACTCTTATGATCTCCCCATTTACAAAAAAAGCCCATTCATATTGCTCATTTAGTTACTGGAGCATAGTGGCCAGCCCCTTAAAGAAAACAAGTCCTTCCTCATCCACATCCCTGCCAGAGGCCATCAATGCAGAAGTGAGGCACTGTGTCATTTAGCTATGTTCTAGCCTTGAGCTCTTGTATACAATGACATTTTCTTAAGTCCACTGATGAATGAGTACATCCCTTGCTTCTCTTTTTGGGTTTGTGATACCTCCCTCAGGAGGATATTCTCCAAATCCATCCATTTGCCTACAAATTTTGTCTCAGGTTGCTTTTATGTTTTGCAAATCCTAGATTTGTAGAGATTACTCAAACCCTAATTTTACTGACTGTTTACAGTTCCAAAAATAGTATGTTGCATGAAGATTTTCAAACATGTTTAAGGGATATCACAAATGAATCTGGTTTTGGTTGGTATTTTGTGGTAATAGGGTTCTGACTGTGTAGCCAAGGCTGTAGCTAGAATTTAATATATATCTTAGGTTGGCCTCTGTCCTCAGCTTTCTGAGTGTGACAATTACTGACATTTGACTCCATGCCCAGCTAAAAGATTTTCTTGCTGACGGTGTTTTTACAGACAATTTATGGTGAGAAGTCTGAAGATTGACCCATATAAAAAGACTGACCAGCTCCATATAAATATGGTATAAAGTATGTGTATAAAGTAGTTTCTAAGTTGTAACAGTATAAGGGAAGATAATAATAAATACCCTGAGAGTAGAGGCAACATTCAAAACCACTTTTTATTTCTACGAGATTTGGAAGTCCTAACTATTAGCTCACCAAAGGCTCTAACAAGTCATGCAAAAACAAGGTAAGTTCAGTTTCCCTACCCTGTAGCAGAGTGCAGCATTTGAAGACAATCAGGTGAGTACTCACTCCTTCTGTAAGTCCTTAGTTCAGACAGCACATCTCCTTACTGTTATGATTATTTAAATAGAAAAACTGATTCACTTTGAAGTTTTCTATGGGATTAAAGACGTAGGCCACCACTCCTGGTCTTTTCCATGCTGGGATTAAAGGCATGGAGTTTTCATTCTCTGACCATCCTGGCTTGACTGTGGGTGGATCTGTTCTCTGATATTCCAGACTTATTTTTTAAATATATCATCACAACACATTCTCTGGCAACAAATTTTTTAAGTTATTTATTTTCTGTAACGCATGTCTGAGTAGGTGATGTAGTAAATGTGCAGTGAGTTATTTTTCTTAAGAGCAGTGAAAAGTTTGCTCATACAAAAAATGTTGTGAACAATAAAAACCACTTGCATTACATGTTAATTTAATTGCTATTTTGAGAATTTGCTCAAATTCAATAATTTCACATTTTTCTCCATCTAACATAATCTATAAAAGTTCATCAATCTTGAGCAAGTTATACCTGTTTCAGAAATATCTCAATGTCTTTTTCTTGCAATATCAAGATTCATAAAATTGGTTACAGAGTTAAGTAGAATTTGTAAAACATTCTTTCTAATGGAAATAATTTGTGCTTATACAAAACAGCAAAGCTGTGAATGCTTCTTCCAAAATGATTTTCTCACTGGAACAAAGCTATTTTTGACTCTACCCTGCCTTTCTTGAGCTCATGGTAGAGCCACTGTCTCATGTGCCACATGCTACTGCTATTGTCGGATTCTAACATCGAAAAAAATGCAGCACCAGAGTGGAAAAAAATGAATGTAAGGGGATTGGGGAGAAGCTCAATTGCTAAGAGCATTCTCGATCTTGCAGAAGATCCCAGTTTGATTCTATCACTCCTACAGGGTGGCACTCAACTCCCATTACTCCAGCTTCAAGGAATTTGGGCGTCCTCTTCTGGACTCTGTGGTCACCCACATTCACATGTAGCACATGCTCAATTAAAAATAATAAAATACATCTCCAAAAATAATTTTTATAAGAATGTGTGTAAGAAGGCAAATGAGGAGAGAACTCATTTTTTTTTTCTGCTCTTTGGTTTGAAGCAGTCAAGATTCTATCACTCTCAAATAAAGTGATCTCCAGAGCTCAGAAAGAAAAAGTAAATTTTTATCTTTTAAAATATTTATAGCAGGTGTATAATCTTCTATCTAGAAATTCTGTATGCAGTGGTAATTCATGATAGTGATGCTGACTGCAGCTGAAAAAAATTCTTCATTTAAATACAAAAAAACCACTTGTAAGCTCTTTAAAGTAGTTAGTTGTAATATATCTTATGATTGCAACCAAGTTTATAGACTATTTAGAAAAATGTATGTCCTGAGCAATACTCCATGTACGTAAGTGATAACTTAATAGCCTATGGTCTCTGTCTAAAAACATAAGATTTTATTTCCCAGAAAATAAGACCACAATATATTAAGGTCTCAATTACTAAGCAGTTGATTGCCACTAGTAGAGAATTCTGGGTTTTAGCTCAAAACATTTGTCTACCGACTTACACAAGGAAATGACCTGTATTTGTCTACTTTTTAAAAAAATGTTCTTTTTTTGCACTCAGCACTATTTTTGTATTTTACAATATTTTCACACATAGCACAAAAGATTTTGGTTATTGTGCACAATGTTTGAACATATCAACTAATACACAGACTTTGGAATTGATTGTGACTTGGTATACTTGAATCCTGTTGGCCAAGTATGGAGTTAACTTCCCATTTCTTTTTTTTTTTTAAATATAGAACAATAAACACCTTTATTACATGAGCTATTGATGGTTTATTTGCCTTTCCGAGCTTTGATCCTCCTCAGATAGAACTCAAGCTCCTTGCCTTCGAGCACATAGTCATCTGCTCTGCCACACTGGCCTGGTCTTGAGGCAATTTAGGCAAGAAGCTTGCCCTGCTGGAACTGCTCCTCCAGAAGATTGCTAATTTTGGCGTTCTTTTTTCTTTCATCGTATTTCTTTTGAATTTTCTTTGATCGTCGCTTTTTGTTTAATATCTCTTCCTCTTCAGGGGTCAGCTTGGCCCCCTTCTTCCGGCCCAGGGGCAGTGCATAGTGGGACTCATACCACTGTCGGTATGGTGCGCTGTCAATTAGCACAATACAATTCTTCACCAGGGTCTTGGTGCGGACCAGCTCATTATTGGAGGCATTGTAGACAATATCAATGATCCTTGTTTTCCGAGTACAACATTCAGAGCCCCAGGAAAAGTTCCTCACATCCAATCTTAGGGCATGAAACTTCTTATTGCCTCCTCGAACTCAGACCATGTGTATACGACGGGGACCAATCTTGGTGTTGGCAGCCGGTGGTCCAAGCTCATACTTTCGCTTCTTGTGGTAGGGCTTCTGCTCCCCCCCCCCCCGTCCCGGTCTTGCGGCGCTTGTGCCAGTTATCCCGAGAGATGCTCATCACTTGGCGCTGGCTGGAAAGAGGAAGTGCAAAGCTTCACGGGCCAGTTACTAAAAACAACTTCCCATTTCTTATATCATATTGATATTCAAAAAAGTTTGAGTTTTGTAGTATAAAGGTCCCTTAAAAGGCCAAGAAATATAGCCTAGTTACAGCATTCCTGGGAATTTACCCTCAAAGTCACCAAGTTAGCATACTGAGGTATTTTCTTTTTTTTAATTTTTTAATAAAGTATCATTTTTTATCCATGTATCCCCTTGTTCAAACTCCCTTCTCCCTCCTGACCCCTTCCGATCACTCCTTCTTCTCTCCTTCTCCTCATGTTCTCCCTCAAAAGGGCAAGAGGTCCCAAGGTGGCTTAGCTCAGCATCCACTCCAGGCATGTCCCATTTCCTCATCCCAATATCAAGAACAGGTCAGATGTTCCTATGAAGGGAGTGGGCCCCAAGGTGCCAGTCCAAGGTGCTTCAGATGCCAAGCTGTTCAGTGGTTGTGGTTTGCAGCTTGGGTGTGCTTTAAATCAACTAATGAGTGAGTAAATCCCCTGATTATCTTTCTGGGATTGTGTCTCAGGAGGATATTCTCCAAATCTATTCATTTGCCTGTGAATTTTAGGGTATCATTTTTTCTTACTACTGAGTAGTACTACATTGTGTAGATGTACCACAGTTTGTTAATCCATTCTTCAGTTGAGGAACATCTAGGGTGTTTCCAGGTCGTTGCTATTACAAATAATATTGCTATGAACATAGTTGAGCTAATACTTTTGGGTGTGAATGTGCATCTTTAGGGTATGTGCCCAATAGTGGTATTGCTGTATCCTTAGGGAGAGTGATTCCCCAGTTTTCTGAGAAACTGCCATATTGCATTCCAGTGTGGCTGAACAAGCTAACACCCCCACCAGCAATGGAGGCGTATTCCCCTTGCTCAGCATCCTTTCCAGCATAAGCTGTCATCTGTATTTTTATTCTTAGCCATTCTGATAGGTGTAAGGTGGTATCTTAAAGATGTTTTGATTGCATTTATCTGATGGCTAAAAATGTTGAACAAATTTTTAAGTGCCTTTCAGCTATTTGTAATTCTTCTGCTGAGAATTCCCTTTTTAGTTCTGAACCTCAATTTTTAATTGGGTTCTTTAGGGCTTTGGGTGCTAGTTTCTTGAGTTCTCTCTACATTTTAGAGATCAATCCTTTGTCACTTGTAGGGTTGGTGAAAATCTTCTTCCATTCTGTTCGTTGTTGAAGAGGATATCAGAAAATTGAAAGATCTTCCATGTTCCTAGATAGGTAGGATCAATATAGTAAAAATGGCAATCCTACCAAAAGCAATCTACAAATTCATTAAATTCCCATCAAAATCCCAACACATTTTTTCACAGACCTTGAAAGAACAATTCCAATACTATTTGGAATAATAGGAAAGCCAGGATTGCCAAAACAATTTTGTTCAACAAAAGAACCTCAGGAGGGATCACCATCCCTGACTTAAAGTTATACTATAGAGCTACTATAGAGTAATAAAATTATCCTGGTACTGCCATAAAAACAGACTTGTGGATCAATGGAATCAGACTGAAGACCCTGACATTAACCTACACACCTTTGAACATCTGATTATTGACAAAGAGGCCCAAAATATTCAATGGAAAAAAGATAATATCTTTAACAAATGGTGTTGGCATAAATGGATGGTAGTGTCTAGAAAAATGCAAATAGACCCAAACCTATCATCCTTTCCAAAACTAAAATCCAAGTGGATCAAAGACCTCAATGTAAACTCACTCACACTGTACTTGATAGAAAAGAAAGTGGGGAATACTCTCCAATGCATTTGCACAGGTGATCACTTCCTAAATATAACACCAGTAGCACATACACTAAGAGGAACAAGCAATAAGATCTCCTGAAACTGTGAAGCTTCTGTAAAGCCAAGGACATTATCTACTTTCTTATCTGCTGGCCAGAAGACAGGTATTTGGAATATTTTGGTCTCTTTCTGAATTCAATTTTGTCTGTTGGGTCAAGATTTTGTGAATTGTTAGTCACTGTGCAAAGAGCAACATGTTGCATGATGAGGACATAAACACCAGTTACTTTCTTAGATGAGTTTTGGAGCTTGGCCTCTATGAAATGCTATAAGGAATGAATTCTCTATTTTGCTGCTTGGTCTGTTAGCATATATTGCTTCACTTCTGCTCTTAGCACTGAAAAGTGCTCACAAGCCTCACTAGGTCTACATAACAGCATTGGGAGAAACTAGTGCTCCCTTTCCACACAGGACTAAAATGTGCATCCACACAAGGGTCCCATATAATTTTAAAGATCACTCATCTAGCAAGTAGCATAGTTGTATCAGATACCTTTTAACTCAAAAGCTAAAATGTCAATATTGCCTTTCCTAACAAAATAATAAAGCCGCTGTCCATTTTGATTCTTGCATTTTATCAGCTGCATTAACATATTCAAACATCCTCAGAGTTCTTGAAACCGACTCACGTCTTAGAAGAAATCTTTGTGTTTTCATATTTCATTGCTGTATTTTTCATTTCTCTCTCCCCACATCTGACTTAGTGAAGGCGAAGACGTGCTACGTTTGCACAGTAAATCATACCTGCTTCGTCTGCCTATGGCAAGGGGGCTCCAGCAGATAAAAGACAGTCCCCACATTTGACCACTTGTCCTAAGAGGACATGAAAGAGTTTAATCGCAAAAGTTTGACATTTTATCCCAAAACAAATATTGGAGATTATCTGTAGAATTAAATTATCCAAATGTACACAGTCTGGTGAATTAACTCTATCAGAAATGGTGGATTACAGAAATTGAAACTAAGCTCTTAAGGCACTCTTTCTTACTTTATTCTCTGTATTTTTTTTCACAAGGAGCTATTGGGTTATTCTGGCTATTTTGAGGGCCACTTTTTTGTTGTTGTTGTTATGATCCCACTCAGCATGTATTGGTGCACTGCGCCTGCTAGTCAGAACAGTTTTTTTAAAACTAATTCCCCAGATAGCCCTCGAAGCAGATGAGTATTTCTTGAAAGAGAAAAAAGAGATTTCTATTAGGTTTGAGAGTCACAAGTGAACAGGAGAATTTGAGAAGTAGAAAATACTCCACAGACTGCAGTCTCAGAATCAAAACATAACCAATAAGGTTGTGACAAAATAAAATTCCCAGTAGTTTCCCCCTACCTTTCTGATAGCAGCATTTTAGAGACTTTTTATTTTTTGCATATACACATTCTATCTATAAATGTGAAATACATATACATTGCATATAATATATGAATCAGCTTTACTTTATAGTTCTCTTTAAAAAACACCTGTAGATTTGAAGAAGACTCAGGGAAATAAAGAAAATACAAATGAATGCAATATTGTCCTCACAAAATTTTTGAAAGAACAAGAAATTATTTTAGCTGTGAAAGAACACCTCAGTGACATATACAAACAGTATGAATGTCTTCTTTATTTTAGTTTATTCTTTGCTATAACTCTCTGTTAGCACATTGCTACAAACTCCATAAATTTATGACTTAGTTGTTCCATATGATCACAAAAGCAACAGAAGTATTGGCAAATGGGCAGATAAGAAAGGAATCCACTCAGAGCATCTATTCTCCTTATTCTTTGGACTTTTTGCCCAGCAGAAATAACACATGTGAGGCAAAGCATGTTAAACCATTTCCTGGGAAATTTTTACACATTGTAAATGTCTCAAAAACTATAAATAAATTGTCTTCACTTTCTTCAAACTCTATCTTAGATTTCTACTGTGAAGCATTTTCAGCAACTACAATCGGTTTTGTTATGTAGTTTGAGTTGATTATATGGTGTGCAGAGACGATGTTTCCATGTCCCTTTGCACAGGGTAGAGTGCTCAGTGGCAGGCGGTGGGAACTTTTGGTTTCCTGCTGCATGTAGGGTAGAGTTGTATAGGTTCTGCACGGTCACACCGAACTCACCTCTTACCAGACTCTTATGATCATTCATTGCATACTGAATATTGCATTGCATACACATTCTAAAATTAGGATGTAAAATCCACACATGACTCTTTGGTTAAGTGTAATGGCAGCATATTGTAGTTAAGCACAAACATAATAACACTTTATATAAGCTCTAGCCAGTACTGATCATGTTTATAATTTCTATTTACTGCTGATGGGAATAGAAGGTAATGGAAGACTCTAACAAATTATGGCTCAATTGTCTACCTATTCATTTTTCAACAAATGCTTTGTTGATGTTTGAAGGACCAAGAAACAGGCCTTCATAGGTAAAATGAACTCTGTGAGGTATCACAAGCCCAGAAAGATAAGCACAGGATGTACTCACTCATAAGTGTACTTTAGACAAAACACAAAGAACGCCCAAGCTACAAACCACAACCCCTGAACAGCTTGGAATCAAAAGGAACTTACAAAGACATCCAGGGACTCTCCTATGAAGAGAAAGTAGAGAAGGTCTCCTTATTAAGGGCTTGCAACCAAGAAGAGGTGGGAACAAATCATGAGAGAAGGGGATGATTGAGTGAGAGGAGCAACAAAGAGGGAGAAAAAAAAGAGATGAAGATCTTAATAGAGGAAGCCAATGTGGGGTTGGAAAGAGACCAGGTGCTAGGGAAACCTCCAATAACTCATAGGACATCTGTGGCTAGGTCTCCAACAAATAGGAAAGGTGGCACCTACATAGGAGTTCCCCAATAATCAAATGAATAACCACCCTAAGTGCCATCACAGAATTTACATCTGACAATGAACAGAGGTGGAGGTAGGGATACATGACTGAGCACTGAACTGAGCTCTTTAACTAACTGAGAGTGGGGGAGGAGAGTCTGTAGGAGCAATGGGACAGGGATTAGGAGGAAAATTCCCACAGTGATGGTTGGCTGGAGCTCAGAGGAGCTCACTCAATCAAGAAAAGCCATTGAGGAACCGTAAGGAAAAGAAGCTAGGTCCTCCTCAGATATGCAACTGTTCATTGACATGGGCCATATGTAGAGCCATGAGGGGAGGGTTCAGATGATATTTCTGTGCATGGGCTGGCACTTCAAAGCCCATTCCTTTCAGAGGAACACCTAAGGATGAGGAAATTGAACCTGCCTGAAGTGAATGCGCCATGCTGAGCTGACCCTCTACTCTGCTACCTGATGATTAAAAGACTGTGTGTGTGTGTGTGTGTGTGTGTGTGTGTGTGTGTGTGTGTGTGTGTGTGTGTCTGTGTGTGTGTGTACTGCTGCTTGGTGATTTTCCATCATGCACCCTATCAACCTCAGTTATCAGTTCTTTCAGATTCATACCCACTCTTAAGATCTCTCCATTTACAAAAATGCCCATTCATACTGCTCATTTATTTACCGGAGCATAATTAAACTCAATGCAATTCCCATCAAAATCCCAACACAATTTTTTACAGACCTTCAAAGGACAATACTTAATTTTATTTGGAATAACAGGAAAGCCAGGATTGCCAAATCAATTTTGCTCAACAAAAGTACCTCAGGGGGCATCACCATCCCTGACTTCAAATTATACCATGGATCTACAGTAATAAAAACAGCCTGGTACTGGCATAAAAACAAACTTGTGGATCAATAGAATTGAATTGGAAACCTGACATTCACCCATACACCTATGAACACCTGATTTTTGACAAAGAGGCTGAAATATTAGAAGAAAGATAGTATCTTCAACAAACAGTGTTCGCATAACTGGATGATAGTATGTAGAAAAATGCAAACCTGTCCCCTGGCACAAAACGCAAATCCAAGTGGATCAATGACCTCAACATAAACCCAGCTACAGTGAACTTGATAGAAAAGAAAGTGGGAAATAGCCTCCAACACATTGGCACAGGTGACTACTTCCTAAGAAACAGTTTATTTTCTAATTCTTTTAAAAAGAATTACATTTAGTTGAGAGTGTGTTTGAGGATCATATATGTCTCAATGCATGCCTGTGTAAGTCAGAGGGCAACTTGCAGAAGTTGGTTCCCTTCTTTAAACATGAGGGTCCTTGGTATCCAACTCAGGTAATCAGGCTTGTTAGGAAGCACCTCTACCGATTGAGCCACCATCAAACCTACCCTAGATCTAAGACATTGCCTTTACTTTGGTTTGCAGTTGTGTTATTTAGAAGATGATTAAAACACATTTTAGTTTCTCTTCCAAGAGTTCATTTTTACTGAGAAAGTCTGAAAAATGTCCAAGAATTTGTTTTATAAACCGATCCCATGAGGCTGATGTTGGCAAGCTAGTACTAACACTTAGATGTAGCTCTAAGCTACTACTCATACCCAGCATAGGTAATTACCATGGGAACTGGGAATAGGTTGTACTTAACAAGCTGGTATCTCTCAATATGTGATCTGACATTTAGTCAATTGCATAAATTCTTCCCTAAAACAATAACAAAGCCTATGAAGAGCAATATTAGGAATATTTTATATGTTATTTAAGGAAGAGATATTCAGATTTTTCCAATAATGCACCTTGGAGCCAATATTTTCCATGACTGTCTCATGGTTTAATTTCACAATAAAACTGTCCTGACAAGAATGGGGAGACTTTTGAAGTTTGTGGCAGCATCTTGCTTGTAACTGTACTGGATCCCATGCAAAAGTTTTACACACATTCACTTTCAAAAAGTCCTACAATGCAAAGTTGTCATAGTGAACTTCAGCAAACAGACCAAACCTGAGGTTACCCAAAGTAATGGATCTCAGCTAGAGACTTGTGCAGATCAGACTGAAATATGTTCATGTATGTGAGGTAGTTTCATAGTTGTTAATTGATGTAGAAGGATTCAACATGTGGTGGGTCTTTATATCCCTAAGCAGATTTGTGTGGGCTGTACAATAAAGACAGTCAAGCCAGTCATAGAAAGCAAACATAAAGCAAGCAGGAACTCAACACTCCTCCATTGGCTTTGTGGCAGTTGCTGTCTCCAGGCTCCTATCTTGGCCTCCTTGTTGATATGGTAAACTCTATAAGCCAAGTAAACTCTCTTCTTCAAGTTGCTTTTGGTATCATAGAAACAGAAAGCACGCTAACTAGTCCAAAATTTAAACATTCCAGGAATGATTTCTGAATCATGCAGAAAGAGGCTTCATTTTGTGAGAGTGATAAATTGTTCAGAATCTCAAATAAATTGCACAAGCTTCTGAGGCATCAGGCACCTGTCTACATTGTGTGCTAAGAACAATCCAGAAGGATGTAGATCCTTATAATGATGATTCTTTTCCATGAAGCAGTGAGAGCACTCTTGGCCATTTGAACACTTCAGTGTGCACAAATAGTCTCACACTTCGCCGAGAAGTTTTAATATGTTTATACATATTAAATATATATGTTTATATATTGGGCTCATTGCAATTTAGTAGTAGCAGTTATGTGAATTTTGCATTAATTTATTTATGTATTATATCTCTGTGGTATCTATGCATATAAGGAAATATTCAAGAAATAGAATCATTAGTACAGTTTAAAACCATTAAAACAGAGTTAATGCAGGCAAACAATAAAATACCATTTGGCGAAATAGTCTCATATATGTGTTTGAAATATATAAGGTAGACCAGAATTTCTAAATTAGTAATCTGGTCTTTTTCCTACATATGAATACCATAACTAAATATTAATTTTTATTGTTATTTCACATATAAAATATTTACATTATGCAGATTTTCATGTTCAAATATTTCTTTTAAAATTAATTTAATAAAATATTTTGGGTTTTTGTTCCTTTAAAGCTCCTGATTGTCTCTTATAAAATGACTCAAAGGCAGGAGCTCCTTTTAGCAGAGGTGAAGAACATACATAGTGGTTGAGAGAAAAGTGAAGGCCTTTGTTCTGTACTTTCAAATCTGCTCTGAGCAGAAACTGTTAGGTAATAGAAAAAGCTAAAGAAACAATGAACAGTGCTTAATATTGCATGCAGGAAATTAAATGGTAAAATAGTATATAGTTTATTTTATATTCAACAAATATTATTTATAGAAACTATTATTCAAGAGGCTTAAAAATAAAACATTCTCCTTGACTTAAGGACTGAACTTGAGATTCCATAAGACTAAAAAAAAATTTAATCTTTGCTTGGTCTAGACATAATTTCATTTCCTGTTTTTTAATTGTCACTTTAAGAATTACTTAATTTGCTGTATAATACAATCTTTTTAAAATTACTATTTTTACTTTTGATATTATAATATAATTACATCATATCCCTTTTCTCTCCATTCTCCAAACTTTCCCATATACTTCTCCTTGTTCTCCTTGGCATATTTTCTCATTAATTTTTGTTACATGCATCTTTGTACATGAATATACATATATTCCTAAATATAGAAGTATAATTCTCTTAGCACATTTACTGTTACTCATATGTATGATATTAGCCCTTATTGCTTGATATTGGCTGGTTAGCTGGTAAGCTAATCCTTGGGGAGAACTATTTCTCCCATGCTCAGGATTCCTTAGTTGCCAGTAGTTCTTTGTATATAGGGCTGATGCCTCTTCTGCTTTCCTTACTGATGGTAAGGCTGGCCACAGGGGGTTTAATTATGCTCCAGTAACTAAATGAGCAGTATGAATGGGCTTTTTTGTAAATGGGGAGATCATAAGAGTGGGTATGAAACTGAGAGGACTGATAACTGAGTTTGATGGGGTGCGTGATGTAAAATCACCAAATAATAAATAAATAAATAAAGCGTATGGCATGGACCATTTCAGAGACCCACAGTTCTCTATAGCAAGAGATCACTCTACCTGGCCTTCTCCATTGCACACAGGGTTATCCCTCACCTCCATTATGTAAGCCCATTTCCCTTCCTTACAGAGAGTGGCCTAGCATTCCTATACAGAGGAATTCAAAGCAGACTTGACCAATTTTCCACTGTCTACCAATAATAGCATATTTTTTCTTTTATCTCAGATTAAGGGTCATGTGTCTCTGAATCAATTACATTTTTATTTGAAATCTATTATAAAATCTACTTCACTTAACCTCTTCAATAATGCCTAAGCTGTCTCCCAGTCTACATCTTTGCCCATCCTTTGTTAGTGTACAGCTCATAGTTTTTGCTCTGACCTTCCATTATGACAGACATTTCTTTATTGTCTCAGTGTCCTTTAAGGAAACCAGTACACTGATTCCAAATTCCCAGATTTTAAAACATTTGAGCGAACCTAGAGGATTGGTTCCATGGTTAAGAGTGAAACTTGGCTTGAGAAGCTTTAGATTTTATTATTTATGTTTCATCTATTTTAGAGAAAAGAGAAGCTTTATTTCTGTATTGGTTTTTCTGTTATCTATTCTGAATGTTTTGCTTTTTTATATAATGTTTGATATTGATTTTCAAAACACAATAAAAAATAAATTAAAAAACAGATGTAATTTACAATAAAATACCATAAATTATTGATTTAATTTTCTTGAATTTTACTTAAGTTCTTATAATAATTCAACAAAAATTATTAAAATAATAAGTTGAAATTGTTCCTTTGTGAAATTGTTCCTTCATTATGACATTTATAATGGAATAACTATAATCAGGTTGCTTTTACATAAAATAGTTATACAGTATTGTAACTGAGTTATTAAATTCTGCACTCAAGCAATGTTGGCATGAAAAAAAGAGTGTTAGCTGTAAATGCTGAGAACCAGAGTTGGGTTCCTAGGACTGACTTCAGATGGCTCACAACTGACTGTAACTCAACATGCATGAGACCCAATTTGCCCTCTGGTCTCTGCAGAGATGACTTCCTTCAGTGTAGGGCTTTTCTTACCTTTTATGTATATAGACATTTACAATCAGAAACTTCAAGTGGTTCCCCCTCTCTCAGTCCTTCCTTCTGTCAGTTTATCTAAGAACATGCTCTAGAATGTACCATCTTTCTGTTCTTCATGGAGTCACTTACTCAGCCTCTGTCCATTGCTTCTGTTATGCTTTATCTTTCCTTCCTTATCATTTGGTTCCATTGAACTCTGGGCTCACAGAATTTTTGGGAATTGAATGAACACAGTTTTATACACATGTACTTAAAACTGATTTTAACTTAGCATCAGTTGCTGATTATCAGAGCATACAAAGGGAATGCTTCGTAAGGTATCCAAGATTCAAAAGCATATTCTGTCCTTTATTTCATATCTGACTTCAGAGTCCTCATATGTAAAATTTTGATCATTATTACTTATATATCTTAACTATTCAAATTAGCAAACATAAATAATAGCAACATATGTGTTATGTGTCCGTTATATGTGATTAGGAATTCATTGTATTCTACTCTGTCTTAGTTATTTTTAATGGCTGATGCTAGACACATAGTAACAATTAGTTTATTACTTTCAACATTTTAATATTAATTTTGTTAAATCTGAGTATGGTCCTGAAAAGCTTTTATTTCATGAGTCCATTTTGATACACACTTTATGTTTACACAAGTGTATGTATTATATTCTTTTTTCACATACATGTTACTCAGGTATGTAGTGCCCTTCTGTACATGGAATCCTGCACACTCTTAAAAGATAAACTTCATTCACATGTTAGGAAATACACAATGTAAATAAATATATGTGCTTTTACAAAATAAGCTCTCCTTAAAATCCAGCACTATGGTTTCTGTGCAAAGTAATAAAAGATGTATAGTCTAAATTTAATAATAAATTATGAAAGTTTGAAACTCCTAATATAAATGTATAAATTCTTTCACTTCATTAATAAATGAAGTACTGATAACATGCACACACAAATAATATACACTTTTGATCTTCCATAATTTATAATCTAGTACAAAAAGTAAAATTACAAATACTCAATTAGTATGCCATTACTGAAGCACAAATATTACAAAGCCATTTATTCATGATGGTGAAATCTTTGTGATTCAACCTGTTTATGTTTGACTTCAGGATGCTTCATATCTTTCACGTTTACTTTCCCTAAATAATTCTGATAATTTCTGGAAATATCCATCTCTGTTTGGGAGTAAACACTCACTCAGTAGTACTTACATCGTCCATTGACTACACTGTAAGGATTTCCAAATTGCCAGACACCTTCAGGCTGGGCTTTAACTCTTCTGATTTGCCCTTTATTGCTTCCATCAGTGATGCTGAAAGGCAGTGAGACAGGAGTAGCCTTGCTCTTCCTAGCAATAGACTTTTATACTTAATTATGCTTGACAGTTAATTGAGAGTAAGAAAGAGTCTGAGCAAAGTCGCTCTCCTCTGAGAAGTTACAGTGATGGGGTTCTCTCCTTAAGGTCACATTGCTTGGTGCGAGAGATGCTTGCCCTAGTCTATCTCCACAGAAAGACTTTCTTCTTGGCTTTCAGGGCACCCATGGCAAACAACTTCCAGAATTCAGCTTTCGCAAAATCTCTTCCAGCTGCACAGACTTTCCTCAGCTAAGCTTTCTCTCTTCCCAGGACAGCAGGTGAGGAAAACCTGCTTTCATGGCCAAATTTTGCTCCAGTTCTCCTGGTAAGTCATTCTCATTTTAGAAACGTGCTCTGCCCCTTCATTCTCATGTGAGCATTGATAGATAATACACTGAAATCTGTTTCATTTTGCTTCTGAAGAACCATACATAAAAATTAAGATTCTGCCCACTTTTCTATTGGCAGGCCCTTTATGCGGGATCTATCTCCATAGTCCTTCAAAACTTAAAGCCCTTGCAGAGCAAAATTTCTCTAGTGTTTAAATTTGGGCTGGATTCCTCAGTTCTTTAAAGAAACTCCTCCTATGTGCCCTAGAGAATAATCCTTCTACGTGCTCAGCCTAGGAAACAAAAGTCAGCAAAGATACTTTTCTACAAGAAGTTACTGCTTTCTATCTTAATCTCAATTTCTGTTATTCCAGAAAGCTAAAATCTGCATAACAGTGTGGGAAGATCTGTTAAAAGTCAAGAAAATATAGTGAGAATATCAAATATATTGATTTTATAGTAAGTCATCACAAGGTTTAAGTAAGGAGGTTACCAGAGCCTCACCCATGCTTTAGCAAAAGACCTTTGGCAAAAATAAAGAAAAAGAAAGAAAGACAGAAAGAAAGAAAGAAAGAAAGAAAGAAAGAAAGAAAGAAAGAAAGAAAGAAAGAAAGAACTCTGATTTGGATAGTGGAAAAGGAAGAGAAGCTCTGTATTAGCTTAGGTTATAGCTAAGAAGAAAAGTCTGTGAAGAAAGAGAAAAGGAGGCTGGTTATCAACAATCATTCTAGAAGTGCCTGGGTATAAAAGTTGAAGAAGAAAACAAAGTAGAAAACAAAAATGATAAAAGGGATAAATATTTTGAGCTAATGAAAAGATGATGATGCCACAAACAAAAAGATAAGCAAAGAGCTCTGTTTAGATAGGAAAGAGAATGAATTTAATGGGATGGGTGATGGCAGGATTTTAGTTAGCTATGAGGAAACAAATAGGTAGCTGCTAAAATAAGGTTAACTTTCTTCTTCCTCCTTCTGTCCCTCCCTCCCTTACTAGTGGTAGGGATTAAACCTATGTCCTTGTGTGTGCTCAGTATATAACAATAGTCAACATGCAAAGTCTGAGGATGGTTCCTCTCATTCTCCTCTTCAAGTAATTTTATTATCAAGTAATATGCAAGGTGTGCAATATGTTGGTGGTAAATACACAATTAAGCCTACAGCACATCTTGTTTGTTGTTGACAAACAGACAAGAGACATTGATATGAGTCTATAGTTTAGAAATTGCAAATAGTGGGAGTTCAGATCATCAGGATATTATTTGGTGAGGAGTGTGAGGCACCCCTGCCAAGCTACCTCCCCTCTACTCTGCTACCTGATGATTAGGTAAATATATGTTTTTCCCTATACATTCCTATCATCATATCTACTCCTCATGGACTGAGTTCTCCAAATTGTGAGCTATAAATGAACTGTTCTTTGAATGAGTTAATTTTCTCAGATCTTTCTGGAATAAATATAATAAATTGACTTACAGAGATAAATATAAGACCAAGAAATGAAGTAATGTTGTGGAATATTAATTTAAGATGTGTTTCACTCATTTATGCTGTGAAGACAGAGAAAAGGAGGCTGGTTATCAACAATCATTCTAGAAGTGCCTGGGTATAAAAGTATTAAATATTTGTTTAATGATGCAAAGATGTGTGCATTCTGTTATGATGTATTCTTTTAACTCTGTGAAACTGTGTTACTGTGCCTGTATAAAATATCTGATTGGTTTAACAAAGAGAAGAATGGCCAATAGTGAGTCAGAAGACAGAGATGGGGCCGCCAGGCAGAGAAAATAAATAGGAGGAGAAATGTAAAATGGAAGAGGAGGAGAAGGAAGGAGAGACAGAGAGAGAGAAGAGAGGAGAGGGGAGGGGAGGAGAGGAGAGGAGAGGAGAGGAGAGGAGAGGAGAGGAGAG
>PVIH01010134.1:0-35881 GCA_004025045.1 Sigmodon hispidus | reverse complement strand
ATTTGTCTTTTCATTCTTTATTATCCACATGAAAATGATATGAATAGTCAGTCAGTCTAAAATAAACTAAATTAACAGATCATCTGGCAATGCACACCTTCTATTTAGATGCATATAGATCAGCTGGTAAAATTAGCAGGAGACAGCACTTAAAATTTTTCTAGCTACCAAAAATTAAGGGCAACAAATAGTTTTATGGCCTTAACTCTTCAAAGTACATAATTAAGTTTGAAGGTGTTTCTGTGGGACTCTTATAGCAACTTTACATTCTTAAGGCAAAAAGAAGGGATTAATAAATTAGCTATTGTATTTATCACATTCAATCCTGTTACTAACAGAGATTCTTTTTAGTAAATATACTACTGATTAATATTCCAAGTAGTAGAATCTGCTAAGTGATCAATACCCTGAGGGATATGCATAAATGATATCAAGCTACTAGATTAATATGGCATATTTAATTATCACAGTTTTCAAAAGCATATACATGACAGAATCATAAAAATGTACTTTCAGTGATTTAAACTTTGCATGATTGTGGGCTCTAACTTTTTACTCTGCTTTTCAAGACTAATGTGTGCTATCTATTAGTATGCAAGGGTAATTATGGATGAAGCTCTTGAGAATGAACTCCCAGATGTGTGCACATACTCCCTGTGCTGGGACCTCATATTCCTTCTATTCTCTTTATTCATGCCACAGGTAGCTCTAGGAAATATAATTCAGAATGCCCGCCATTTTGAAAGAAAAGGCTGAAGATGCTCTAAACAGTTTAGCTGGTTTAGACAGTTGCTCTAACTGGGAAAATCAGGCGTTAGCCAAGGCAACCTCAAAATATAAATAAATAAGAGAAGAATCAAACCCTCTGAAATTCTTTCACATGGTCACTGCCTTTAACCTCCCTGCCTCAGTACAAAGTTACTCTGTGTCCTTCACTTCTCTGGTTACGACAGAGCTATTTTCTGAGAACCAATTCATAACAAAGAATTTTCGTTTGTGAGAGCTCTGCCTAGACTGACGCCACAGGCCTTTCCCCACCTCAAGAGCCTTTTGTTTTGTACCAAAAGAATTACTCCATTCATTATCCCCACAGATGCTTGGCCTGGAGGCAGAGAAAGTCGGTAAAAACAACAAGAAGCCGAGTTCTCCACCGGTCTAGGCTATCATTATCTACACGAGAGACGATGAGTTCGTAATGAAGTTGACGAGGCTTATTCAGGCGCTGGAAGATTGGCAAGAGGATAAAAAGTGTCTTCAATTTTCGTGTTGTCTGATGTTGAAGTTAGCTGTCATCCGGCACTAGATTAGTCACACTTTGAGGCAGGGCTTTGGAGAAGGGGTCAGAACAAAGCTACTGTACTATGGCATTTCACAGTCTGAGGAACAGAAGCA
The DNA here is from genome assembly GCA_004025045.1 of Sigmodon hispidus. Classification (NCBI taxonomy): domain Eukaryota; kingdom Metazoa; phylum Chordata; class Mammalia; order Rodentia; family Cricetidae; genus Sigmodon; species Sigmodon hispidus. The sequence continues at coordinate 34,489 of PVIH01010134.1, read as the reverse complement.
TAATAAATGTACTCTGTAATTTAAATCAAGGCACTGCTGTGGGAAATCGTTGCCTCTTTCACTGGAGGTATTAGTGCTGAGCGCTGTGCTTCTTGACATCACATAACATAGAAGGAGTCTGTCCAACTTTGCTCCTGTAATTGCAATGAATGCAGTGATTATATTGGATGAGGCTCTTCTGAATTCAGCAAATAAAGACTCGCTCGTCACAGAGGACGCATTAGATTATGCATGTTTTATGCTTTTTTAATTCAATTGAAAAAAATTGGCTAAACATGAATGAAATTTTAATTGGAAACATTTCACACTTTGGCAACATAGATGGTATCTGATAAGTGTTACGGTTTCCCATTCAGGAGGGAATTCTTAGATCTGAAAAAAAAACAAAAACAAAACAGTATGTTAAATACATTCACAAATTAACCACTTAACAAGATGAAATCCATAAAACTGGAGGGCAACAATTATCCTAAAATTCTAACAGCAAACTTTTAAGGAAGGTGACATTGACTATTTTGGAGGGCAACGCTACCAAATTTTTACAAACTAACTTTAAGCCATTTCATTTTCAGGATGCAAACACAGTTATTTTTAAAACTTTTAATTTCAAATGCTAGAATTTCTAAGAGGATGGATAAAAATATTTTGAAGAAACCATGTGGGAAGAAGTCCTCTATAAAATGTTTATGTTAGAGCAGAACCCTAGCTTTCGAACATTTAAAAGCTTCAAATGAAAAAAAAAAATATTTTTTTCTGGAGACATTTCACACCATTCTGTTCTCAGCTACAATGACACAGACTTCTCTGCCAAGTTGCTTCTACTGTAAATATGACTCTCATGAGCAATCGAATTGTGTCAATGATTCCCACTCCCCCACACTCCTTGTTACAGTTGGCTGGGTCAGAAGGAAAAATTCACTGCCTGGTTCTCAGTATCCAGCCATGTATGTAGTACGGGCATGGTTTGCCTGCCAATGGTCCTTGAAGGATGTGGGTGGAGAAGAGAAAGAGGAAGTTGTTTTTCTTTGTTCTTGTTACTTTGCTTGTTTTTCAGAAAGGAAACTTCTAGGTCTAACATCTGTTTAAAGGCTGCTACTGCTGTTTCTTACCATTCTCTTTCAGATCTGTTAAGATCACCTTGACTCAGCAGATCTGTAATCCAATGGAAGAAAGAAAATAAAGACATTGGAGGACGCTTTGTTGAAGATCCCCAGTCTTGATGTTGATTATCGACCAGATGATTAAGGCAGATGAAGAGGTTTTTTTGAAAGCCAAAGCCTCTGATTGTGTCTCTCCAGTGTGCCCCAAAAGGGGTTGGGAAATCAATACCCTCAATCAGAGCAGAGAGCATTTCTCTGTCAGTCACACGGCTAAAGTGATTAGGATTGAGTCATAAGGCAATGAATAAGTGGCACAGGCTTCCTGCCTCTCTTTTTCACCTCATAGACAGCCTAATGAACTCTCTAGGCTGAAGGGACAGATTATAACTCTGGTATAACAGAACATCAGAGAATGGCAAACTCCTGATAGTCAAAAGTAAAGATGTTAATTTCAATTTATCAAAAGACTGGAGTCAGGAGACCCATCAGCCCATATACACTACAACACACACATGCAAATCTAAAAAGGAAAAAAGATAATAACACCTTTCAATGCACTTCTAAACTTATCACTACAGCCAGAAACAATACAGACCAATCTTGTATCAACTGACTTCATGATGAAAAATGATAAACTTATCACTTCTCAAAAGTGCTAAATATGGTTCTGAAGCAATATATATAATATTAAGCATTTTCTATATCATTTTATATTTGCATGTGTGTGTTGTAGTGTATATATGTGGATAGCATATATCTGTGAATATCAGAGGATGACTTGTAGGAGTCAGTCTACTTTTCTATCAGTAATCCTACTCTACCATTATACTTGCTAACAAGCACTTTTACTAGGGAGATATCTTGCTGAAGTATATAATTTTTATAAGCACACTTTTATTTTTATTTTATGCAATCGCTTCTAGCAAATATGGATGCAATCTTTGTCTTTGGGGAAAAATGCTAGACATGTGGGTATCCAAAATATACTAGACATTTGATCCAAACTTTCTCTAGTCTCTCAGACTATACCTGCTGAGCGACACTGTGTGACACCATTAATCTCTCTATCAGTGCTACTTGAAGCACTCAATATGTGTATGACTCATGAGTCCAGGTGATCAAATACTAAACTTTTACAACATAGTTGTTTTTGTTCGACAAGACACATAACTCTAAGTTCTAGAAGAGAAAGAAAGAAAGAAAAGAAAAAGAAAGAAAGAAAGAAAGAAAGAAAGAAACAGGATACTGTAATTCCCCAAAGTAAGACAAAAATATTAACAGTTAGCTTTTAAGTTATATGACCTACTCTCTGGTAAATCAGCACACATAGCCTATCTTTCTTCTTGCTGGTAAATTGACTTTGCAAATGGAGGCTCTCCACTTTTGATATAAAAGCCCTAGAGTTAGGAAGAGTGTCGCTCACATTGCTATGAGCTCTTGTCATATCTGTGTCTTTGAGGAAGTTTTTGCTATTGATCAGACACTTTCTATAGAATCACCATACAACTTCCATTTCCAAATCATTGACCTAACAGGGAGTCTGCACTCTGTACCAGTTTTCTTGTCAGGAATGTAATTTGCAGGAGTAAAGACAGGCCAGCTCATGGACTGCCCCCTCATCCATTCTCCTCAGAGTGCACTTGACTTAAAGTGGAATGTCCCTGATTTGACTTTAAGGCTGGCAATAGGAAACTATTAAAAGAACATACATTTGATTTAAGTAAAAAGAATCATATGATCTCATTGTCTCCAAAACACAAAATTAAAAGGTGTTAAATGATTAGATTTATTTCTACTTCAACAATTGCATAGTAAAATATCTAAGTGATCATGTTCTGTAAGAGTGTAAAGAAGCCATAGGCTGAGGAGGACAGTACCCACTTTTCTTCAAGAAGATTTTTGATATTTTAGTTGGTAAGCATGTATGCACACAACATAAGTGTTCTCATTTTCTGCAAAGGTAATGCAGAAAATGAGAAAGATATAAAGTATCATATAGATACCATTGGACCAACTATGTATGTACGCTAAGTCAAGGCCTCTACTTTCTATGAGATGAGTAAACAGCTTTCCTTCTACAACATGGCTCATTCACCTAAAGAAAAAGTGTATAGCTTGTCCTACTTTAAAGTACTAAGGAAGAAACAGTATTAATACATGTTATCCATGTTGGTACATACATTTGTATGTGGGTGAATGTATTTATGTATGTATACCATTAGTAAATTGTTAAATGTAAAGTATATTTAAACAGGAACATGAGCATGTGTCACCACAATAATATTTGCAATTTCTCTCTCATTGAGCAATTATTATAGAATATGCACTTTCATATGAATTTTTACATTGGATTTTTGGAATAGGATGGAATAGAGACCATATCTTTATTCTGCATATAAGAAAGCTGAGGCTTAGAAAGTGAAGTAGCTGGTTGGTGTTATGCTGCTATAATTTGTTTTGCTAATGTTGAAATTCAGAGCCATGAAGGTTGGTTTCACAACCCATATTCTTAACTCCTATTATAGCTTATTAGACCTACCAAGAAGAGAGAAAGATTGTGAAATCATAGGAGGAATGTGAGCTTACAATTTTGATAGACATGTCCTTAACCATGCTTCTGGCACCACTTGCTATGTGACATTGATCTGATCACAGACATTCTCATCTTTTCAATGAACTTAATGCTAGACATTTCATAGAGGACTATTCCAAAATTATAGGAGGATTAAGTGAAATGGTATCTAAAGCACTCAGCAAAAGCTTTACCTCTTTTATAAGTACCTTTAATTATTAGTAATAAATGATATGAACCTTAAGACTGACCTCTGTGAAAAATGTGTTCTAAATTCAACAATTGAAAGCTCTAACTATCTGACCCTATACAAGACATGGAGATAAAGACACAAATCTATCATCAAGAGCTCATTGTCCAATGATATAAAGAGGCATCCATTTAGGTTGACACCAAGTTAATGATAATATCTCTTCATTACCTTGGACAGTTTCAGCTCACAGATAACTGAATTTGTGTTTGAAGGAATGGGCAGATGTTTGTGAGTTTCACTCAGTCTGCTAAGACTTAGTACCCACTTGAATGTCTTCTGAGACACAGTCCAACACATTCCACTATGCTTGCCTCTGCTTTGTTTCCAGCATTTAAAGATAAGAAAACCTGGAACTGGAACAGACCACTCATGTTTTAATTTGAGATGTTTTTAGACTCTACTTATGTAAACAGTACATGGAATTAATGTTCTAAATTTTTTCTGTATTACTTAGTAGAATGCCCATAAAACTGAAATATAAATAAACTTGTCTTAAAACTGTATGTTAGCAATAATAATAGTGAAAATGTATAAAATGTCAAAACATCACAATCTAGCATTACACAGTCAGAATACACAATGATCAGATAGAATGGGCCTCATCTAAACATGACTATGGTAGCCTTCCTGGAATTTCATGTCAAATGCCAGGCCTGAGTATAACTTCTGAAAGAAAAAGAAGTTTGCTTTAGATTGTGACTTCTCGGTGCTTTGAAATTTTATCTTTTTTAATTCTATGATCTGAAGTGTTTATTATGTAAATATGCTAGATTTATAATTAGGAAAAAAATAATAATATTTTCAAAGTAAACTAAATATGCTCAGAGAAGCAAACTTTGATTTAGCAAAAGGTTACTAGGATTTAATTTCTGCAATTAACTGTATAAACTCACTATATTAACAGTCAAGATAAAAATAGAATTGCAAAAGCATCTAAATTTTTTAAAAAATTAAAATTCAAGTATCAGTTAATTAAGGTTAACAAGTAGGAAGAAAGATAATGGCTGGATATATTTACTTTTATACCTGTATTTTGTTGTTGATTTTCATTTCATGATACAAAGTTCAGAATTGTCCAAACTATTATTGTTAAAATATGGTATGTGAAGGTTTTATCAATCTGTTTTGCAGAAGAGAATGGAACGGCAGCTTTAACAATTTACTACTTCCAATTTCTGTACTCATTTTCTAAAACTTTGACTGTCTTCATTAGAGAAAAGGGAATTTTATCAATTGATCATCATGTTCCAGTAATTATTCAAAACTGTTTATTCGCCACACACTAACAAGATGGATACAGCAACAGAAGCCATCCTTCTGTTGCCTACAAGAAACACACCTCAAACGCAAGGACAGACACAGGCTTAGAATAAAGGGTTGGGAATAGATTTTCCAGTCAAATGGTCCTAAGAAACAAGCGGGGGTTGTCATCCTAATATCTAACAAAGTAGACTTTAAGCTAAAAGCAATAAAAAGGGACCAAGATGGTCACTACTTACTCATCACAGGAAAAATTGGTCAAGAGGATATTTCAATCTTGAATATTTATGCTCCTAATATAAGGGCATCTACTTATGTAAAAGAAACACTGCTAAAGCTCGAATCTCACATCAATTCTTACACGCTAATAGTGGGAGACTTCAATACCCCACTTTCAACCCTGGATAGATCGACCAGACAGAGACTCAACAGAGAAATAAGGAGTCTAAAAGAGGTTATGATGCAAATGGATTTAATAGATATCTACAGAAGCTTCCACACAAATGCAAAGGAATATACATATTTCTCAGCTTCTCATGGAACTTTCTCCAAAATTGACCACATAATTGGTCATAAAGCAAATATCAACAGATACAAAAAAATGGAAATAATCCCTTGTAACATATCGAACCACCAGGGCATAAAGTTAGAGTTCAACAACATCAACACCCAAAGGAAGCCTACCAACTCATGGAAACTAAACATCACTCAGCTGAACCATCTCTGGGTCAAGGAAGAAATTAAGAAAGAAATCAAAGTCTTCCTAGAATTTAATGGAAATGAATCCAAAATGTATCCAAACTTGTGGGACACAATGAAAGCAGTCTTAAGAGGAAAATTCATAGTGCTAGATGCCTATATGAAAAACCTAGAGAAATCCCACACTAGAGACCTAACAGCTCAGCTGAAAGCCTTAGAACAATTAGAAGCAAACTCACCTAGGAGGACTAGATGGCAGGAAATAATCAAACTTAGAGCTGAAATCAATAAAATTGAAACAAAAAGAACAATACAAAGAGTCAATGAATCTAAGAGTTGGTTCTTTGAGAAAGTTAACAAGATTGATAAGCCCTTAGCCAAACTAATTAAAAAACAGAGAGAGAGTGTTCAAATCAACAAAATCAGAAATGAAAAGGGGGACATAACAGCAGACCCCCAGGAAATACAGAGAATTATCAGATCATATTTTGAAAATCTGTATTCCACAAAAATGGAAAACCTAGAAGAAATGGAACACTTTCTGGACAGGTACCACCTACCAAACTTAAATGAAGATCAGATTAATTACCTAAACAGGCCTATAACTCTTAAGGAAATTGAAGCTGTCATTAAAAACCTCCCCAAAAATAAAAGCCTTGGTCCAGATGGTTTCAGTGCTGAATTCTACCAGACATTCAGAAAAGAATTACTACCATAACTCCTCAAACTATTTCACACAGTAGAAACTGAAGGAATATTGCCAAATTCCTTTTATGAGGCCACAATTACCCTAATACCTAAGCTACTCAAAGACACAACAAAGAAGAAAAATTACAGACCAATTTCCTTCATGAATATTGATGCAAAAATTCTCAACAAAATTTTGTCAAACTGTAAACAGCATTGTATAAAAGATATCATCCACCATGACCAAGTAGGCTTCATCCCAGAAATACAGGGCTGGTTTAACATATGAAAAACTGTAAATGTTATCCATCATATAAACAAACTAAAGGAACAAAACCACATGATCATATCCTTAGATGCTGAAAAAGCCTTTGATAAAATCGAACACTCCTTTATGATTAAAGCCCTGGAGAGATCAGGAATACAGGGAGAATACCTAAACATAATAAAGGTGATTTACAAGAAGCCGACAGCCAGTATCAAACTTAATGGAGAAAAACTCAAAGCAATCCCACTAAAACCAGGAACTAGACAAGGATGTCCTCTCTCCCCTTATCTATTCAATATAGTTCTTGAAGTTTTAGCTAAAGCAATAAGGGAACAAAAAGAGATTAAGGGCATACAAATTGGAAAAGAAGAAGTGAAACTATCTCTATTTGCAGAAGATATGATTGTATACATAAGTGACCCACAAAATTCTTCCAAGGAGCTGCTACAGCTGATAAACACCTTCAGCAGTGTAGCAGGATACAAGATTAACTCAAAGAAATCAGTAGCCCTTCTATACACTAAAGATGGAAGAGCTGAAAAAGAAATAAGGGAAACATTACCCTTTATAATAGCTGCAAATAGTATTAAATACCTTGGAATAACTATAACCAAAGAAGTAAGAGAGCTATTTGACAAAAATTTTAAATCACTGAAGAAAGAAATTGAAGAGGATATCAGAAAATTGAAAGCTCTCCCATGTTCCTGGATTGGTAAGATCAACATAGTAAAAATGGCAATTCTACTAAAGGCAATCTACAGATTCAATGCACTGCCCATCAAAATCCCAACACAATATTTCTTGGACCTTGAAAGAACAATACTCAATTTCATTTGGAATAACAGGAAAGCCAGGATTGCCAAAACAATTTTACTCAACAAAAGAACCTCATTAGGTATCACCATCCCTGACTTCAACTTATACTATAGAGCTACAGTAATAAAAAAAGCCATGTACTGGCATAAAAACAGACTTGTGGATCAATGGAATAGAATTGAGGATCCAGACATTAACCCAAAAACCTATGAATACCTGATCTTTGACATAGAGGCCCAAAACATTCAATGGAAAAAAGATAGTATATTTAACAAATGGTGTTGGCATAGCTGGATGGAAGTGTGTAGAAAAATGCAAATAGATCCGAGCCTGTCACCCTGCACAAAACTCAAATCCAAGTGGATCAAAGACCTCAAAATAAACCCAGCCACTTTGAACTTGATAGAAAAGAAAGTGGGAAATACACTTCTACGAATTGGCACAGGCTACCACTTCCTAAATATAACACCAGTGGCACAGACACTAAGACCAACAATCAATAGGTAGGATCTCCTGAAGCTAAGAAGCTTCTGTAAAGCCAAGGACACTGTCAATAGGACAAAACGACAGCCTACAGAATGGGAAAAAAATTTTACCAACCCTACAAGTGATAGAGGACTGATCTCTAAGATATATAAAGAGCTTAAGAATCTAGAGCCCAAAACCTTGAATAACCCAATCAAAAAATGGGGTTCAGACTAAAAAGGGAATTCTCAGCAGAGGAATTAAGAATGGCTGAAAGGCACCTGAAAAAGCGCTCATCATCTTTAGCCATCAGAGAAATACAAATCAAAACAACTTTGAGATACCACCTAATACCTGTTAGATTGGCTAAGATAAAAGGCACAGATGACAGCCTATGTTGGAGAGGATGTGGAACAAGGGGAACACTACTCCATTGTTGGTGGGAGTGTAAGCTTGTTCAGCCATTTTGGAATGCAATATCGCGGTTTTTCAGAAAATTGAGAATCAATCTCCCCAAGGACCCAGCAATACCACTTCTTGGTGTATACCATAAAGATGCACAGTCACGCTCCAAAGATATTAGCTCAACTATGTTCATAGCAGCATTATTTGTAATAGCAAGAACATGGAAACAATCCAGATGTCCCTCAACTGAGGAATGGATTAACAAACTGTGGTACATCTACACAATGGAATACTACTCAGCAGTAAGAAAAAATGATATCCTAAAATTTGTAGGCAAATGGATGGATTTGGAGAATATCCTCCTGAGCGAGGTATCACATACTCAGAAAGATAAGCAGGGGATGTACTCACTCATTAGTGGTCTCTAAACAAATAAACAAGAAAAAAGCCGAGCATGCCCAAGCAGCAAACCACAACCACTGACCAGCTTGGGATCAGAAACACCCTGGACTGCCCCTTTGGATCCCACTCTACCTATAGGGACACCTGACTCACTCTTGAGGGAGGGGGGACAAAACTGCATTTGCCAGGAGTGGAGACTGAACTAAGCATTATTGGGTCAGTGGGACCATGGGACTGTCTGGTGCCTGCCCAAGGAGGGGATGGGGAGTTGTGGAGAAGATAAAATGACCTGATGTGGCAGGAGGGGAAAAAGACCTTGAATAAGGATATACAGGGATAGAAAAAAAAATTCAGAGGGAAAGCTGAACACAAAGTAATTTTATGTGTAGCAAACTATTTGCATTATCATCCTTGATAAGTCATGCTTATGATTTTTATTTTCTTTATAGTTATTGTTAACTTATCAGCATTTTAAATTCAATTTATTGTTTTTCTTGATAAATACAAAATTTAAAAAAGGAAAAAATAAAAAAAGAAAACTGTTTAATTCTTCTGAAAATTTCAGTACAATATGAAGAACATTTTAGTTGGTCCTTAGATTTCTAGTTTTTTATTTTAAAATAAACTTCTGAATGTATTTACATACAAATTTTTATATAGATTCCAGATCACAATATGAAATGGAAAATATGAAAGTGTGTAATTAGGAAAAGTTTATATTTTTAGATCTTTGCTTCAGTTATGGTCAATAGGTCCTGATTCTCTAAACCTATCAGTAAGTCATCTACAAATTCTTTATATTTTTGTATTGTTATAATAAAAAGTATTATATAATTATTATATCATATTATAAAATACTCTGAATTAATATCTCTCTCTTTGAACTTGATACTTTCCCCATGAAGCATGAATTTTTACTTGAAAATCATTCCAGACAAAACTGTCATCAAGCTTTTGATAAAGTCAACCATTTCCTTCTTCTTTCCCAAACATATATTCTCTCATCTACTTAGAATTCTCCTGGTTTTCCCCAAATGCCTCAAATCATTTTGCAATTTTTAGTTAATTAATTAATTAATAGAGTCATTTATTTAAATAAATAGTAGGTAAATTCATTCAGGTACTTTTAAGTCACTAGGATGTTAGCAATGTGGAAGTTTCCTCTATCACAGAAAGACAAAAGTGATGTAGTTTAGATGTGGATGCCTCCTCCGTATGTAGTACTATAACTACTGATATAATGATAAAGACAAGTCCAGAATATGTACTTCTTCTCTAAACTAAAGGGGCAAGTAAAGTCAGCACATTAAACGCTCAGTGCATCTTGTACAGGCAAGTATAAAAGACAGATCAAAGACCAGAAAGGACAGAAGCAATATTTAGGGACACTTGAAGGGTTCCTCCATATGATCACAGAATAAAATATTGGTAAAAGAAGCTACAAAATAAGAATGAGCATTGTTTTTTATAAAAATTGGCTTATAAGATAAAGAGACATGAGATGATGCAGCTATGTATAATAAGATGTCTAGATGATATGTGATGAGTAGAAGAACATGAGTTAATATTTCAGCAAGTAATGTTTGTATAGCGGAAATGAATCACTTTGGCTGGATTGTGTCGAAGCGGGGAGAGATGTTACAAATCAGTTCTCTGTGTTCATCAGAGGATGAAGAAAGACTAAGCTAAACTGTAAACTGTAGTATAGAACAGAAAATATCTCCATCAAATCCCCAAACCTGAAGAAGATACTTTACTTGTGGATTTTTTTTTTTTTTGCGGCGGCGGGGAGGGGAGAGAAGGGGTTGGGGTGGGAGGTGGAGTAGTTTATATGTCTTTGTATTTTGTTATAAGTAACTTAGGAAGAACCTTTGCTGGGCAGGGTTAGAGCAGATGAAGTTAATACTAGGAAGGTTCAGTTGGAAAGGGTTTATAAAAAGTCCAAATGGATGTGTAAGTCTGGGGTCCAAATTTCAGATAAACTCACAGGATTTTCATAATCACTATTCTGGTGATAATTGTGATAGATATTAATAAGTAGTCTGGAATGATCACGCAGTATACCAAATACAGTGTCACAATAATAGTTTCAATCACAAAAGGTCTGTTTAATTTATTATCTAAATTTTGGTACCTTTTAGTTTTTTTTTAATTAAATGTTGGATGGATTATATATTTACAGACTTTCAAAATCACAAAGTATAAATTGAAAAGTATAAATTCTTAAAATATTTCCTAAAGGAACTTTTGTTAATTCCCATATTCTGCCTTCTTGCTTCAAGGATTATATACACAGCTCAGAAGACTAGAGATATGACATGGCTGAGGTATATTTGGTAACTTTTGTACTTACAATCAAGTGTCTGATGTCTTCTAGTTTGTATCATGCATTTTGTGTTTTATTTCTATCCCAACTAATTTCAGAAGTATTCAAGACACAAAACATAGGAATATAGAAGTAGCTTAGACAAAACCACTTGCAGTCACTTACTAGGTATATTTAGGAAAAGCATCCAAAGTGAGAACTTTTTAGGGGGAAATGCATGGAAGTTCGAAATTAGACTTGCTAACTTCAAATCTTATTTTTATGGTGTCTGAAATCTTAGTATTTAAATAACTTTTATTAAAATATTTTATTGTTGCTTTATATTATAAAGAAATCTCTCCTCTTTTACATAATAATGCATTTAGATTTTACAAAATGTTAGAAAACAAGTCACTACTCTTCACTCTAACAAAACATCTGAGGTAATTAACATAAAATATAGTGTTTGTTGTGGAGCATGATTCTGATATTTGTAGTACATGGTCTAGTGTATTGCTAACTCTGTGTCTCTGATGACTGTAGTGTAGCAAATCCACTTACAACACAGGCCAAAAAGTCCCGAGTGTCAGAGGAAGCAGACAGGGCTAAGGACTTCTAACTAGGTACCTCTTCATTACTCAAGAGTACATTACCTCTCATCCTTCATACATGGACTTTGGGGAAAATATTCAAAGTAAAAAAAAAAAATAAAGGCTACACATAAGTCAGTAATCCTGAACCTGAAGTTTTATACTGTAAGGAATTTTTGATAATTTGTGTTGTGGAATCTTCAAGATTTAGGACAATGTCTGAAGTAAAGCATGAATTAAATAACTATAGTTGACAAGTTAGAGTTATTACACACATTTGATGGTAATCACAAAAGAAATAAATCACACAACAAAACAAGGACCCCATGGCAACATTGCCTATCCCCACAGTTATGTTCAGGGTACCTTTGTTCTGCTCTACACACCTTTCTATTCAGTAGCACTAATTGGAAAAAAGACATGAATGGTCATTCTCTTTTAAAAGTTAAAAGCTTATTAGGTTCTTCTTACTTGTCACAATTTATTTTCTTTTTCTCATTAAACACCTGTTTCTCCACTCATCAGCAACTAACATCATCACACGAAGAAAGAAGCATATTGCATGCCAAGAAATAATTAATATTCTAAAGGCAAAACAAAACAACAACAACAACAAAAAAAACATACAGGTCAAGATGATGGAAAGCAATGCCTGAGGGAAGGGAAGGCCAATCATTCTAAGTAAGTCATTGGAGTGGGATTATTTGTAAAGGGGTGCTGAATAGAGGAAAAAGAATGTGCAGGAATAAGTCATGTTGATAATGAGTAGAAGGTTAGTAGGCAGAAGACACAGGCACACAATATGGCTGCAAGTCAGCAGGTAAGAAAAAGACACTGCTATGTTTGGATGGAAATAAGTGTAAAGAATAGGTGTGTGAGTGTGTGTGTGTGTGTGTATGTGTGTGTGTAGGAAATCAGTGCATATAAACTCTACATTGTGAGATTGGGAAGTATTTCTGAAAGACTTTAATTTATTTTTTGTTTATGATTACCATAAAATGTGTGATCTCTCATTGCCTCTGAAAATGTCATATTTGTATACAATAAAATATGGTCATGTACATCCTTCATCCCTTCCATCAACTTTCCCACATCTTCTCCAGCATGTGCCATGCCTCACCTCCTGTCTTCTTTTCTTTCTGGCTTTTGATAACTCATTCAGTCTAAGGCATTGTCTCACTTAACTGGCAACATTACTTATTTAATTACTATTGAACATCTGAACACTTCTGAGTCTCAAGGAATTTATTTACTTAGAATTATCATTTACATGGATGGAAATCATCAAGATAGAAGTAATATAAAGAGTACAGAGAAGTCAAGTTTGCACTGAGGCCACTAATCTTTGAGATGTTCATGAGGCAAACAGTATTTTATATAAATGAGTTACTCAGTAGTCACAGAAGAAATAGTAAGTCAAGTAGAGTCTTGAGTTATCACATGTGTGATTGCTTTCTGGTAGATAACAATTAGAGACACAGGGTTGAGAACATTACCTAAGGCTGGAAAGAGGAGAGGGTATGTCTGACAAATAAGCCAGGTTTTCTGAAACATGATAAATATATCAGGATGATAAGAAAGTTTCTATAAATAGTATTGAGAGTTGAGCTCTGTGAAGTAAGATAAGCATCAAGAAAGGATGGCAGAAAGCCATGTGAAAGTGACATATCTGATCAATGACTGTCTTAATTAGTTGTTAGATTTGGGGGCGAAGGGATAGGAAATAATACAGAAATGAAAAACTGACTGGAAGAAATTGGGAACATTGTTAATTATTTTTGAGACTCTTGTAAAGAGTAGAGAAATGGAGCCTGCCCAAAGACTCCTGATTGTTTTTCCTCTTTCTTGCCACTTTCATTTGCTAAGCTAACCTTAGCTGCTCCAATAGACAGGCCGAAATGCCCAGTGCTTAACTCCATGTCATTGTGGTTTATGTAGTGTTAGTGAGTCCTGAGTAGGGAACAATTCAGAGCAGTTTTTCTAGTGGAGATGTGAGGTTTTGCAAGACTGTCCACACCTCTGACATTGTCAGTCTCTACCTAGAAAAGTAGGTAGCATTGGACATAGAGAAGGTTTGGGAGGACATACTTGAAAGGGTGTCATTTCTGTTTACATTTCACTGGCTGCAGATTACTGACAAAATGACTCCTAATTGTAAGTGACTAGAAAATGTAGGCTAATTGTATGGAAGTAGCTAAAACAGGTTTAGTGTCATCTGGCTGTATATGTCATACCAACAATGCACGGAGCAGGCCATTTAGTCAATGTTGATGCCATTTGCTAATGGAAGACAGGTAGTATAAAAGGAAGCGCTAATGACTCCAGAGGAAAGTTCCTGAGAAATCAAGAAAGTCCTGGATACAATGAAAGTAGAGATTAATCTTGGGTGTCACAGGCACATGGATAATTTTTTTTTTTTTTTTTGCATTTAGCAATGTTAGCCTCCAGCCAGCTAGGGTCCTTTTTCTTTACCAAGATTAAAAATAAGAGCAGATGATAGGAAGCTGTTCTTATGCTAGTATGGGACAACTTTTGTTAGCAGTGAAGAGCAGCATTAGGGAGCAGGAAGAAGAGAGCAGTAGCAGGTGGTTTAATGTATGGTCAGGGATTTTGCATAAGCTTTGGGCACCAAGATTCTGAGCTCTATACTGACAAATGCTAAGACAGTCCATTTTCCCTCTACTTTTATCCCTACAGCAATAGATGTTATAGCTGTTGTGTAGTTCTACAAAGCAGCCATACTCGAGACCTTGATAGCATCTAGTGTTTGGACTTTTGGTATTATGTGTTAGAATTCCCATCCTTTGACAGTGGCTAATGTTATAAATCACAGGTTAGGATGTCAGGATGCTTCAGCCATTGGCAGTGACCAGTGTGACCCAGTGCACTTAAGACCTTTGACTGTTGAGGTCTGACCACTCTCTGAAACCCTTCTAGTGACCAGAACACACAATTCCCTGTCCAGTCTTCAATCCATTAGTGACATTTTTCTAAATTCCTTACTTTATCACTTCCACCATTTTTATTCCTGCCCTAGTCATCCTGCTGAGCTATTTAGCTGCCTCTTGTTGCCATGGACACCATCACTACTGATATGCCTGAGGTAGCATCTACCACTTCTCTTGCCTCTGTTGAAACTTTTGCTGTTTATACTTCCGGTGTAACAGATGCTGCCGCAGCTGTTTCTATTACTATTCCATTACCAACTGCTCTCACCATTGCCCCTGATGTGTTTCCATTGGTGAATGCCTCTTGTCACTCTTAGGGCAATAGTAGGGTTACCATCTGCCTTCCTAGACTATGCCACTTTTGCAATAGCAAAGACCTCAGAACACGCTTCAGCTCTACTTCTGTGGCTGTCAAAATCAAGGCGACAATCTACTTAATGGCTCTCCTGCAGCTTTCAAAGCCCTACCTCTTCAGTTTGACTGACTGAAGTCCTCACTGTCACTACTAACTCTTCTTACATTGTACTACCCACTCAGTAATAGCACTTAGCCCACTCTACTAATGGACATCAAAGTGGGCAAGGAAATACAACTTCAGAGAAGCGTAGTGTTGCAATGCCAATGCAGGCAACACAAGATATTTTGTTGTTGTTTGTTAGTTAGGTTTCTTTTTTTAGGAGAGGGTTTTGTTATTAGTGGTGTTAACCAGTTAGGTCACAAATGAACTAAACTAGAGTTTGTAACCATCATAGCAGACTTTTGACAAATAAAGAAGTGTGCTTACATAACCATAGAAGTCATTCTTTATAAATGTGTGTGGATATGTGAGTGTGGGGGCATTTATGTGTCTACTGTTTTAGTTAGGGTTTTTATTTCTATGAAGAGAAACTAGGTCCACAGCAACTATTATAAAGGAAAGCATTTAACTGAGGTAATTTACAGTTTTATAGGTTTAGTTTATTATCTTCATGGTAGTGTATAGGCAGACTTGTTGCTAGAGGAGGAACTGATCTTGATCCTCCTCTACATCTTGATCCATAGGTAAGAAATGAACTGTGTACCACATTGGGTGTAGTTTGAGCATATATGAGACCTCAAAGCCTGTCACCACAATGGCACACTTGTGCTAATAAGAGAATGTCAACTGCAGCAAGGCCACAGCTCCTAATAGTGCCATTTCCTGTGGGCCAAGCATTGGTGCATTATCCTCATGGCAAGAATATGACAATGAGCAGGCAGACATGGTGCTGGATAAAGAACTGAGAATTCTACATCTTGATCTGCAGGCCACAGGAAGTAAACTGAGTACCACACTAGACAAAGCTTGAGCATATATAAGATTTCAAAGCTCACCTCCAAACTGATACACTATACTATTTATTTATATATATAATTATATTATATTTATATATATTAGAAAGAGAGGGTATTATGCAAATGCATCACTTAGAGTAATTTTCTTCTCCCTTCTAAATTGGGTAGAAATATTTTCAGGAAAAATTCAGTCTAAACTAGTTGGAATTATCACAGCTGGGGCCATATCTATTTAGCTGGAAAACAGTAATTGCTATTTAGTTTCCTGGAGGTACCTGTAGAGTATTCAAAACAACTAATTCTGACATAAGAAAAGTCTTGCTGACTGCTTAATGGCTCTTTTTCTCAAGGCATACATAATACCATTTGTTAGTTAGATAGTTACATAGCATCTTTTTTAAAATATTGGTTATTTTGAGGAAATTAAATGCTTAGGTTTTATTGCCTAATCATTATCACTAATAGTATGGCTTAACAATGTTTAAATAAACTGAACAATGATTAAAGCTCCCCTAGGTTCTTAAAGAGGAGGAAGTCTGCCTGATCTATCTCAATAGAGTTAGAATAGAGACTAGCTGATTAGAGTATAGGAGATTAGAGTTAGGAACATTACTGAAAACTCAGTACTTTGCATAAAATTGCACTTAAGCAAATCTTTAGGTATTTCTGATTTTTATCCAAAATTTTCAGGAGTAGGATGAAAAGAGCATGTTTCTATCTAAGTTTTAATTAAAATTATGTGTAAAATTATAGAGGAATACATCACATTCATAAAATAAATATTTGTTCTAATCTCAATTAACTGAAATAAAATTTGTCTTACAACATAGCATAATGCATGTATAGGATAATTTATATAGAGAAAATGAAAATTTATTTATTCGGTTTTAGGTCATGATGGCATCATTTAGCAAATGGCTATTCAAGACACACTAAAATATTTACTTTTAGCATGAAAAGAATATACACTTCTCATCCTGATTACTTTTTAATATAGTTTATAAAAATTAGAATGTGAAGAGACTCCTTAAAACTGAAGATTTAATGCATACAATAAATATTGTTCACAGAGATTTAAAAAGATCAAGCATCTTAAATAACCTAGTAGCCAGAAAATGATTAAATTATTAATTGCATATAATTAATAAACTATTTAAATTAACAAAGTATAGAAGGCAAGGAAATTTAAACAATTAATTATACAGCCTCCAAACTAAGAAAAGAACATTTCTGGATGAATTTACAGCAGAATTCTTTAAGACCCTTACTCCAACTTATGGTTCTCAAATTATTCTACAAATAGAAATGAGAAAGCACACTCAAAATTTTTCTATGAATGATGTTACTAATTTCAATAATCAGATAAAGACTCAACAATAAGAGAGAAATAGAAACCAATATCTCCAATGAACATTCTGTTCAAAATACCTGTAAATTAAATATAATTTATAAATCAGAAAGATAATTCATTCTGATAGGCTGCCTCTATCCTAAGGCCTAGATTTGGCTCAACATAATGCAAATTAATAAATGTAATGAATCTTACAAATAGATAAATATTAAATAGGCAAAAATTAAGTGATCGTCTCAGTTGATGTAGAAAAACCAACTTTACAGCAAAAATTGGAACCAGCCTACTTGAGCACTAACCAATGATTTAATAATTAATATGTGATACATATGGTCTGAAGAATCTTATTCAGTTGTTAAGAAAAATGAAATTTGCAGCTAAATGGGTGGACCTGAAGAAAAATATATTGAGTGAAGCAATGGAGACAATGAAAAAAGAGTCCTACATGTTCTTCATGTGTAGGCTAATCTCAAATCTTAATTTCTGTGTATTCAGTTTTAAAGGTATGTAGAAGCCAAGTAACTAGAAAGGACCCATTGGGAGATGAATGCCTTAAAGGGATGGCAAATTATAAGATACAAGAAATACAAAAATGGGATAGAGGAATGTTGGGAAGGAAGTGGGAGAAGGTGGTAAGGAAGAAGGATTAACCAAAATCAAATGTATATACAAATCTAAAATAACCAAATTTAACATATAATTTTTATGATTTTTAAAAATAAAAAAGAAATTGTCCAGTAGAGCTGGACAATTTTCCCAGAAGCCTTAGGTGACTAATTTAATGGTCTTGGAATTAAGAGTAAGGTACTCTTTTATAAGCTGTTGGACAGGGAAGCCTTTGATTCTTCAGTAAAATATGGGGTTTTGTTTTCCTTTCTTTAAAAAAAAATACTTTTTTTTGCCTTGGTGTTTGCCTGGAACTGGAACTACAGACAGTTGTGAGCTGTCATGTGGGTACTGGGAATTGAACCCCAGTCCTCTGGAAGAGCAATCGTTGCTCTTAACAGCTGAGCCATCTCTCTAGCCCCTTGTTTTTCTTTCTCTTGAAAATCTAGCAGAACTACATGATAAGACCCTATTACAGAAGATATTACATTTAGAATAAATGATATGGAGAAAATTATTTATAATTGAATTGAAACTTTCCTCTCTACTGGATAGTTTTCATAATCTTTGGTAATGTATATAGACTGCTGGAAGAAAAGAACATAGATAGTCTTGCCCATCTGTGTATTGTACAGTCTAGAAACAAACCATTCAGGCAATAGGTGTCATAGTGGCACTACTGTTCACCTATTTAAGATGCAGTTCATGGGAGGAAATTTACATTTGGTGCTGATTTGTATTTGTTATTATACTACTGGTGAAAATCTATGACTGAAGAGTTCATAGACCTTTCCAGCAAACTGAATATTATGGTTTAGTTTATTGGATTAGAATACAACTATGTTTATACCCATAGACTAATAGTTCACTCTGCCTTAATGAGATAAACTTCTTCCAGTGAATGATGTAAAATACAGAAACTCATGGCTTCATGAGGTTCTGAGAATAAGTTACAGATGATAACTAATATAACAGAACCCTAAACAACACTTTAATTTTATTTATCCCCTTTAAGACTAAAGAAACACTTCAGTAGATAGGGCAGAAAAAGATAGGAGCCAAAAACAATATGGAGAGAAGAGATGAAAAAAATGTCATCTGCTAAGTAAGGCATAACCATTGTAATCATGCATTTCTGGCAGTTATGGCTGCCTGCTTTGGGATTGTAAAATAATAGACCTATCCATAAGCAGGTATAGATAGATCAGGGACCACTCATTGTTGAACTATTTGTGGCTGATAGGTCCTTAAAATGAGAAAAGCTTGTCACTGTTGACAACATTGACAGCCTAGAGGAAATAGGCATTGAAAGATAAATACTGTAAGATGTTGTTACATGTGTAATCTACATAGAGAATGAGTTCACAGAAGCAGAATACAGAATGAGTAATTGCCAAAGGCTAGTGAGGGCAGTGCCTCAAAGGCGAAATAGGCAATGATGGCTAGAGAATTTAACCTTTCAGTAAGGATGGATAAATATGTTGCTGAGCATGGTTGCAACTTAAATTAAGAACTATAAACAAGTGTATCTGAAACATTTTTATTCCACCAAAAGATAAAACTATGGGAGGTGATGAGAATACTAATTCATTTGATTGTGTACATAGTTTAAATGTATACATATATCAAAAGATCACTTTGTGAAGTGTAAATATACACATTTGGTTCCTGTGTTTTTGGCTTTTTTTTCTCTTTTTTCAATTAACAAACTGGATACAAACAAGCAAACTTGAGATTTCTTTATTCTTCCACCTATGCTGCATATTCCAAAGAATTATAATGTTTTACAAGGCCTTCCTGGGAGGAGGAGTGTGGGGCTGTTTTAACAGCATTTCCAGGATATTTTAGTGACTCATAGTTCTAGGCATTCATGTGAATTCCCAACTTGCATTTTAAACTTTGCAATCATTTAAAAAAGAGGATGCCTTCCAACTTTCCATGATAATGAGATTAAAAAAAAAAAAACTTCCTCATAGAAAGCTTTAAAATAGTGTTAGTCTTTGTGTACCCAAACACACACACACACACACACACACACACACACACACACACACACACACCATTGACGCTTTCACTCACATGGTTACTGATATTGTTTCTTGGCTTTTGGAGGATAACCAGCAAGTGACAGAGGTGATATGTATCAATGACACCGAAGAGTAAACCAGAACATTTTTTCAGATCTTTCAAAGATGCCACTCTGCACTGCATTTTTTTTTGGGGGGGTCATCTTTGTCTAGTTTCTGTGCTTAGTCTGTGCATTAGGCAGCCCATGTAAAACAGCATTCCTTTTATTGCAGTGGTTTTAACATTAAGCATTTGTTTTTATTACTTTATGGTTGTTCTCAAGCTAAACATGTGCTTTTATCAAAACTAAAGTCTGATCAAGTTAAACTTTTTAAAAGTTTATCATGTCTACAGCAGAGCAACACAAACCAAGTCATAGGATTCTAAGTACAAAATAAAGGGGGAGTAAGTGCCTACACTAGTGGATTATTAAAATGAGAGTTTTCAGCCACCAGAGATGATGAAAGAAAGACCATTTTATTGCAATTTGGGAGGTACTGCTGTGTAGCTATGCAGCCAGCTATAGTCTTGAAGGCCATTATGCTCAGCCCTTTATTTTGTATTTAGGCTCCAATGACTTAGGTCCTATTCATTTATCTACTAAGGTTGTTGCTGAGAAAACAGATTTCTAGTATACCATGTACTTTTTTCTTCCATACTGTGGATGTAGATAGCATGTTGCTCTTGAATAGCCATACTATAAAACCATGTCTTTCATAATGATTTACCTCATCTACATGGGTTGCACCCTAAAATTAGAGTGAGGGCTGCTAACATAGATCCTGACATCATAGACCCTATGACAGTTTCAGATCTGAAGCCTACCCAGTATCTCTGTTCTGGAAATAAATAAAAGTATTCGTCAACTTGTTATTAATTTTCTATTGTGACAAAACTCCATGACCAAGGCCACTTAGAAAATAAAATATTTAATTGGGGCTGGCTTACATTTTAAAGGGTAAATCTATGACCATTATGGTGGAGAACATGGCAGGTGCAGGTAAGTATTTCTCTGGAGATGTATCTGAGAGCTTACATGTAGAGGCAACAGCCAGAAGGCAAGAGAGGTGGGCTATAACTTACAAGGGTATGGAATTTTAAAACCACAAGGTGCACTCCCAGCAACACCTCCTTCAACGAGTCCCACCTTTTAATCCTTCCTAAATAGTTTCATTACCCGCAGAGCAAGTATTCAAATACATGAGCCTGTGGAAACCATTCTCACTTAAATCATCACATGACTAGTAGGTTCCTTGACTTCTTAGTTTTGATTGTCCCAGGATCTAGCCTTGAAGGGAGGACAAGAGTTGGAAATTTCCTTGAAGACTGCTGAAAGTACCTGGAGGTATGTAGAAAATTGTTTGCATTTTGTCACTGACCTAACAGAGGACTGGAACTACTTTCTTCATCAAAGGTTCAACCCATTTGTACTGACAAGGATCTAGCAAGCTCACAAAACCATTCATGAAAGGTTTTCTGTATGCTAAGGAAACATTCCACAAATCCAGAGTGCCACATGGGTTACTGGTCCAAGGTTGACTCCTTTGCTGCAAGGCTCCAGGTTTAAGTTGCAGATATTGAAGTCCCTGGTTAAAGGAATTTCACTGAAACTTTGAAGAGTAACAGTGGGGAAAGTTTGTTTTCAAAGCTTGTGTTACCTTTCCATGCAGTCAGGGGGCTCCAATCTATGGGATCAGTTTTTTCCTTCACATCTTTGGCTAAATCATTTGGCCCATATTAACTAATTGTTTTAGTTCTGGCCATAGACTTTTGTAAGTGAACAAGGAGGAATCATGAATTTCCTTACTGTTATGTAGCTTTTCTCTCTATTTGTGCATGGTTTTCTCTGATCCTAAAGCAGAGTGTATAGGTCTATCTGTTCACGAAAAGAGGAGGGGAAGGAAAGGGAGGGGAGAAAAGGAAGGGAAGGGAAAGGAAAGGAAAAGCAGACAAATAAGAATAAAACAGACTAATATGTCAAAGCTGGATAGTGTTGTGATCTTATCATCCTAAAGGAGCATAAGGTGGATGGGGATGCTCTAAGTTTTGTGAACATACTAACATATAACAGCCTAATTTCTTGGTGATTTAAACTTATACAAAATTACTTTTTACTCAGAACATCATAAAATGCATGTTTATGGGGCAGGAAGTAGTAGACCCTGTACTAGTCTACCTTTTGGGTTGTCATACATCTCTATTAGTTTTCTTTTAAATGGGTTCAAGTTTGTAGGATTAGTCTTGGCAGGGTATTATAAACAAGTATGGAGCTCTCTGACTATATCTTTTCATTGAAAATTGAAAAACAGGGCTGATGAGGAAGTCTATGTTATCTATACAGGAGAGAAAGATAAACATAATGTCTGACAATTGACCAAACATCTGTGCCATGCTGCTGATACTGATTTCAAAGCAAAAATGCTGAACTTGGAACTCGAAGTCACTGGTTTTCCCTGCATTTCTCCACATGGTATTACACTGGTTCCTAAACCTGTTGCTTCACTTCCACAAAGTGGTTATTGGCCTGTAAACTCAGAACAAAAATTTACACTGCTTATTCAGCTCTGTAGACTTTCAAAGTCCAAATAGGTGGCCAAAATTTTGGAGTTCCAGTATGTTCCTGATACTGCCTTTATTATATGGGCAACACTGGTGACCACCCACTAAGAATCCATGTTAGAAGATGAAAGTAAGTCTTCACTTTACTGTTTTTCCAGGGGTTCTTCTGTGCTCATAGCATTGAGATAAAATGAAAGCCCATGATGCTAAGTAGCTCATTAGATTGTACCAGCTAATATTGTATCAAATTGGGAATCTTGTCTTCTAGAGTCACTGTTTAATACATACCCACTCCCCAACCTCTCCCACATTCTTCATTCATACACACATATATGTATGTATATATACATTCAGTCTTTTATACACACACATATACATATATTTGTTCTTTTGTCCTAAACTCTCCTAAGCAATGTTCTTCTGGCTTAGCATCTTTTAATGGATTATGCTATTAGGAGGCAGGCATCCTTGACCCAGAGTTACTCATAAAAACTGGGACTATCTTGTGAAATTTCAAACTGCTGTTAAGATGATGAAAAAGATATTTTATAAATAATCAGCTATGACATTATCAACAACTAAATTTATTCTTCAGCATTCTGCTGAAACCCTTGCTATGGCTGTTGCCAAGGAAATGAGTAAAGGAATTTGCGTACATTGAAGGAAATGGAAGGAGGTAAAATTACCACAACATGCAACAGCTACTATATTTGTTTCTTTTCTGTTGAAAACCATCTGGTTTCAATAAAATGTTACTAATATCTGAAATAATGAATAGCTTGCGAACTAAGAAAATATTCATTTTAAAGTTAGTTTACTAAATGGTAAAGTATTTTTAGGCAGCATAATGTTAAGATCACTGCTAAGAGCAAATGTAACTGTACCTATTAGCAATCCAGCCCCTGAACTGGGTGAAAAAGAAATAAGTGGTTCAGAGAAAGGATAACAAAAGATTCCTATTATATGAAAAATGATTTTTGTCCGCATTGCCTCCCCCCTTGTCAAAGTCACTATTCATTTGTACTTGAGGTAGTTTTTTTTTAATATTTAGTGTTTTATTCATTCAGTCATTCATCCATTTATTTATTCATTTATTGGAACAGAATCTCATATGTCTTAGATTGTCTTTCATCTCACTAGAGTAGTGGAAGATGATTTTGAACTTCTGATCCTCCTTTTCCCGCCTTCCCAGTGCTGAGATTCCCGATGTGTTCCACTGTACCCAGTTTGTGTGGTACTAAGGATAAAATGCACTGCCTCATGAGTACTATGCAAGCAGTCTGCCAACTGAACTTTTTCCCTACCTCCATTTAAAAGATGAAATGGTGATTGAACGGAGGACCCTGAAGATGCCAGCCAAGTACTCCAACCTTGAACTGAACTCAGTCTTCATTCCACTCATTGTTTAGAGACAGAGACACACCGTGTTGACTAGACTGGCCTCAAACTTGTGTTTCATCTGCTTCAGCCTCTTGAATAGCTGCAACTATGGGCATTTACTACCGGGCCTATGTAAGAATGACTGGATGCATTGATTCAGTGAAGCTCAAGACAATATAGATGAGTCATTCCTGAGAAATGTTCATTTGTTCATTCACTTAACAGACAAAACCTGTGTGGAGGTCAGGCAATTACCCAAAGCAACAGCAAACAGTAGAATCTGCTCTCAAGTCATTCTGTGTATGAAAGCATTGTGCATGACCCAAATAAGTGCTGTGTCAGCAGAAAGTAGAGACATTCAAATGCTTCAAAACAACACAAATTTTTATTCAGAATCACGGACACATTTAATTTGATTGGAATAGAAAATGCATTCATTTAATTAGTTAATTAATATTAACAATAAATATTAATATTATTTATTTATATATGATTTTGTGGGGTTTTTTGGTTTTTTGTTTTTTGGGGTTTTTTTTTTTTTTTTTTTTTTTTTGGTTTTTGAGGCAGGGCTTTTCTGTGTAGTAGTCCTGGGTGTTCTGAAACTCACTTTGTAGAGCAAGCTGGCCTCGAACTCAGTGAGAACCATCTACCTCTGCCTCCCAAGTGCTGAGATTAAAGGTGTGCACCACTGCTGCTAGGCTCATTTAATTTATTATGTGCATCTGCTTTTATAAGTGCCCAATAAATATAAATTAAATAATAAAATGTGAAAACTACTAAATATAAACCAGCAACTATCCAAAGACAAACTTGGTGAGAGCCGAGTCTTCAGGACTCCTAGTTAGCAGTAGAGATGAGAATAGGAAAAACCAGGGGACCCAGCAGCACCCCTGATGGGTTGTGCAGATAAGCTGGGCCATCTACAAATTATTAAAAAAAATCAATAATTGTTTTATAGCATCTGGAACTTCTTTATAAGTTGACAGTACAGCATATTTCCACTGATGGCTTTCATTAAATTCATTGTGACATAAGTATTTAAAACATTCAGTTTCATGAAGGAAGGAACCTCTCAAGTCAGGATGGTTTCAGTAGCACATATGAACAACCCCCTTTCAAAAGTGGCAGCAATTTAGGTCAAAAGAAAGCTACTTGTCACACTGAAAATACACACCACAGAAAAGGAAGCAGAGGAAATTTAAGAGCTAAGGCTGGAAACAACAGAGGTTGTGTTTGGCCACAATGGAGGCACAGTGTCAAAAGAGGCAGCTTCAGCTACTGAAACACAGAACAAGGACAAGCCCCAGAGCCATTGCAGGGAAGTTGATTCTTTTAAGAATCAGACATTCTAGTCAGACATATGTAACTGGCAGAAATGGTTTTTTATTTCTATTAATATGTTTAGGGATACAGAGATCTGAATTTGTGTCCTTTCATACATGGATATTTGCTCTTAATTAAAATACTTCATATCCTTTAATCCTTTCTTATCCTTTACTTTTTTGCTGTATATGAAATCTTAAATCATGTAGAATTAGTGAGACTGTAAACTGTCTTTTATAATGGCTTTATTTTCATTCTAGCAAAATCTTATTAAAATGTAGAAATGTTAAAATATTAAGTGTCTGTAAAATGCGATGCTGGTATTAATTTGGGAGGGTTTAAGTTTTTGAAATGGATATTAATTGCTCTAAAGATTGCACTGTTATTCTTTGATGTTTCTGGAATATATTCATCCCTTGAGACATGCCATTACACACCTTTCCTTCCCAGAAATTCTGCATTTAGGAACATGAAAGTTTAATTTACATAATTGACTCCTTTTCATTTTTTAACCCATTAAGTTTTTTTAAAAATCCACTACTTTAAATTTTTGTGATTTTACAAAATATTAAATGTGCTTATTTAGAGAATAAATTTAATTGAAAAAATTTTGTAACATACTTATGAAATACTCAATGACCCAGAAAATAACTTGAATTAAAGGGTTGTAGTCTGGAAGAATTGATAATATCAACAATGAAAAGGTACAGAAAACAATTGAATATAAAAGTGATAGCATTATAAGTAGCAAGGGGGGGTTGCAGACTGGAATAATTATCAATCAGTGGTAAAATGTGAAGGAAGCGTCTACCTTAGGTTGAAGGAGGTATTCTCTCCTAACACAAAAAATAAGACTGAGCACAAGAAGAAAGTTTATCGCACAGAAAGAAAGGAAGAGAGAGAGAGCAAAAGAGGGGAGGGGTGCTCACCATTTTTGGAACTGTAATTTAGAGTCAGGTTCTCAAGAGCCAAAGTGAAGGCAATGGAGGAAAGAAAGAGAAATTGATTAGCAGGAAAAAAATGCCATGTGAAGGTCAAGGAAAATTTGGATTGAGATGGGGCCACTGAAGGAGGTGAACTCCAGAGTGAAGTTTCCAGAGAGCGTTAACAGTTGAAACCACAGTTTAGAAGTCCAAGCAGAAAAACAGTTATGATAAATGGGGGCAGCAGGAATAGCCCACTCATCTGAGGAGAAGAAAATTAGGGTCAAGGAATGCTGGAGAGTAAGATCTGTGTGGGTGTTCAGAATGGATAAAATGTAGTGAAATGGAAGGCAAATATCTACATGAATATGGGAAATGTATTACATTTCTCAAACATAACAAATGGAGAAAATTTCATCATTTGGAGCATTAGATAAATTTAATATTCAATGTACCATGAATCCTTTTGATATGTAAGCATCTTTACCTTCTAGAGATATAATTTTGATAGATAGCAAAATTTAGTTTGCTATTTTCCTGCAACAAGTAATCATCAGCAATGACAAGATACCATTTATGTGAGCAACAGGGAGCCACACTGGGAAGAGTCAGGGCAAATACTGCTTTACCAACCAACTGGGTCTGCATGAACAAATTTTTCCTAGTCCTGTGGGACTACAGTGTGCAGTCACTCCCTGCATTTCTTCCTGAAATTGCAGCATCGGCTTTGGGAAAAATATGTTACTTATTCAGCAAACTTACCAATGAGGAAATCCTCCTTTCTGGCAATGAGCTATTTAGTCAGTAGCCTGTGTGCATCCTGATGTTCCCCTAACTACAGATAACTCAGAGTTATCCTCTGATTAACACTGCCCATTTTGAGAGGCAATGGCCTCAGGTAGAGAATCGTATGACCTAGGCAGTGCTGTCCCTGTTTCCCCAGGGATTTCACTAAAGGTGGCAACATGAAAGAGGAATGTTTTTTATTTGCTCTGAGATTGCTTACACAAGGGGGACAAATAAACCCAGAGCTGCAAGTTATTGTTGCAGCCATAGCAAAGGCAGATTCTTGAAAAGGAGGCATGCCCTGAAGACACAGGGCATGTCTGTGAGAACCGCATGCTGCACTCTCTACCTGGCATTATGGTGGTTTGTGAACATATTTTATTTCTGCTACCACAATGTAAGCTACACTGAAGCAGAAATAGTCTTTAGTCTCTCCAGATCTGAACTATCTGGGAGACATTGTAACCTGGCTATCCCTCTACTATCCTGAGATCTTTCACTCTGTTTACTTCTTCCTGGTTTCTACAGCTAAAGTTGTCATATGGCCAGCCCTGTCCATGGAGATATAAGTGAAGTATGCTAGAAGAAATATTTAATCTTCTAATGAATGAAGTGTATATTTGGGACATTTCCTCTAATTAGTGCTTGAAAATTGTTTTAGTTATTTTTTTTCTGTTGTTGTGATACCACAATCAAAAGCAACTTGGACAGGAAAGGTTTACTTTATCTTCTACTTTCAGTTCACAATTTACCTTTGAGGGAAATCAAGGCAGGAAGTACATTTGCAAACTGACTGCAGAAAGTATTAAATAAATAAATAAATAAATAATGTGTGCTCTCCCTAGCTCCTGCTCAGCAAGCTCTTCATATCCCAGGACTCCAGTGTTGGTACCAAACACAGTGGATTGGGTAGGCAGTTGGTCCCACATCAATAAACAGTCAAGATAATAATGTCATACAGACTTGATCAAAAGCCAATTTGATCTGGGAAATCACTCTACTGAGCTTCCTTCTGCCAGTAAAATTTTTGGTTGTGTTTAGTTGGCAACAAAAGGAACTAGTACAAACATGGATGAGCAAAATTGATGTCTTGACCTTGTACAGTATTGTTAGAAAGAGAGTATGAAAATAAAATCAAGGAGAAGTCAGGTAATTTACACTGGCTTCTGCACCAAGACTGAAACTATGTACAACTAAACTTTCTCTCTAAATAGCTTAAAATTTAACTAAATTGGTTTATGATTACTTGGAGCTTGCCTTCTCAAGCTAAGGATTATGTTCCAACCCTCAAGTTTTTCAAATGATGTGCAAATTGCAATCTGGATGTGATTTCCATAAATCAGTAATTTGAAGGCTGAGAAAATATTGTGCTGGAACACACATATGCATCAATGTCAGAGGTCATAAGTAGACTTCAATTAAATAATTTTCTATGGTTTAGTGGCTTTATGATAGGACCATTTGGAAGTTTATTATTCTCTGTGCATTTATTTTATTATATATTGACATAAACAACACTAAGTACTTTATAGAGTTTATATAACAATCCAGCTGTGAGACCTATGCAAATATATGGTACTCATTCTACATTTTGTTGATTTTTAATTTTTATTTTAAATGCTTATTAATTTATGCATATATTTTATATGTATGTATTTATTACTTATGTTTCTGTACACATGTGGCATGCTATACATATGGAGCTTCTAGAAAAACTTGCAGAAGTTGGTTCCCTTGCACCACATGAATGAAGGAATGTAACTTAGGTCCTCAGATTTGGTGGGAAACACCTTGACTTGCTGAGTTCTTCTCTTGCCCTGTTGTATTTTAACCAGCTTCAACACTACTATTCTAGATTGTCTCAGTAAGTGGTTGACACGCAATAAAATACTATTGTCTAGTCTTTTAAAAGTTATTTTTTCTTTTATTAAAATAAACTTATTCTTATATGAAAATTATGGGATTCCCTTGCCTCTACTTCTCCTAGTTTCTTCTCATCCCCTCCCATCTGACTCTACTTTCTTCCTATCATTTACAAAAAAACAACTAGCCTCTAGAACTTTGTGATATAAATTATGATATAATAAGATAAAACAAAAACTAATACACCAGGAAGGACTAAACAAACAAGTAGAAGAAAAAGAGTCCAAGAAGGGTTACCAGAAACAGAAATAGATTCAAAGAACAACTCATTCACACACTTAGGCACCCCATAAACACTGAAACTGGAAGCCGTAATATATATGCAAAAGAATATGGGGAAATATTATATATATATGTAATTTATATACAATATATACATAATTATAACACACATATGATATATAATAAAATAACAGAACTAAAAGGTTTTTTTTTAAAAAAAAAAAATAAGCTCTGGCATAACATATGACATGAGACAAGGAATCTCCAGATATAACTTTAAGTATGTTTTCCATTGCCCTAGCATATTTTGCCAGGATATTTTACAGGACACCATTGTAGTTCAAAGGATTTGTAGTTGGGTTGGTGTTAACATACCTTCTTAGGTAGTGTGCACAGTACCTTCCTATACTAAAGACAGTATCATATAGATGTGAAGACTCTAGATAGGTACTGGTTTGATTTCTCTGTGCTTAACAAATTGTGTAGTTATTGTCTTCAACAATAAGTCCTTAACATCAGTTTATAGAGTGACCTATAGTTTTGTCAACAACCTGAGTCATGTGAGTGGTTCCCATAAGGGCTCCTTTGGCTAACAACTCAATTAAATGATCCCACCCTCACTGCAGGAAACTTCATTTGGTGTCAAGAGATGTCCTGTTAGGGACCTCTGTCTCTCACATTATTTAGTGATTTTATTTAGATAACCTTTGTATATGTATATATTTTAAGATGGTTCTACTTTTTTCCCTTACTACTCCTCAAATGGCTCTTCATTTTAGTTGTCTCATGTCTATTTTCTATCTGTCCCCATCTCCCTTTCAACTCCCCATTTGATCCTCCTTCTCTAATCTCACTAACTCATCCGCTGATAACTACCTATTGTATTTCTCTTTTCTGGAGAGATCTATACACCCCACCCTAGTTCTTTACACTATACCTGATCTTTTTAGTTCTACAGACTATAGCTTGGTAATCACTAAATAAAGAATCAATATTTATATATAAGTGAATATATACCATATCTCTATTTCTGAGTTCAGACAACTTTATTTAGGGTTGTTTTTCTTTCTAGTTCTATTGGTTAACTGAAACTTTTCATGATTCATTTCTTAATGGGGGAATAATATACCATGCTTTCCTATTTCTGGCTATTATGAATTCAGGATCAGTGAATATGGTTGAACAAGTGTCTCTGAGGTAAGATAAAGTGTCTCTTGATTTTGTGCTCAAGAGTGGTATAGCTGGAACTTGAGGTGGTTCATATTCCCAATGAAAAACAACACTGATTCCCACAGTGTGTGTATGAACTTACAGTCTCAGTAACTATGGGTTAGTGTTTCCCTTGCTCCATATCCTCACAAGCTTGAACTCTAATTTCTTATATTGATCTTAGCCATTCTGCTGAATATAAGATGAAGTCTCAAAGTAGTTGATTTGTACTCTTATGACTAAACGTGTAAAAACATTTAAGTGATTTGCAGCTATTTGCATTTTTCTTTGAGACATTTCTGTTTAGATATGTACTCCATTTTTTAACTGTGTTATTTGTTCAAATAGTTTTTGAGTTATTTATATGCTTTGGATATTAGCATCTATCAGATATGGAGTTGGTAAAAATCTTTTTTTTTTTAATTCTGTAGACTGTGGCTTTGTCCAAATAATGGTGTCATTGCCATTCATATTTTCAGTTTAATGAAGTCCCATTTATTAATTGTTTGTTTTAGTGATTGCACTCTGTTCTAAATGTCTTTTCCTGTTCCAATGAATTAAAGGTTATCTTCAACTTTTTCTTCAATCAGTTGCAGTGCATTCAGTCTTATGCTGAAGTCTTTTATCTAAATGGAGTTGAATTTGTGCAGGGTGATAAGTAATGATTTATTTGCATTGTTTTACATGCAGCTATCAAATTTGACTGAACTATTTGGTGAAGATGCTATCTTTATTTCAGTGAGTACTTTTTTATTGAAAATCGATAGTGTCTCTAGAAGGGTGGATTTATGTACAGGTCTTCAATCTGATTCCATTGGCTAATGTGCCTGTTTTGTGTCAATGGCATGTTGTTTTGATTATTATAGCTCTCTAATACAATCTGAGGTCCAGGATGGTGATCCTTCCAGTGGTTCTTTTATTATTCTTTTATTATTCATGATTGTTTCAACTATCATGTTCTTTGTTTGCTTGTTTTGCTTCCATATGAAGCTGGAGATTGTTATTTCAAGTTTGTAAATAATTGTGTTAGAATTTTGATGAAGAATATATTTAATCTGTAGATTGCATTTGGCAGTCTGGCCATTTTATTATGTTAAACTTAAAGTCCATGAGCATGGGAGACCTTTCCACCTTTTGATATCTTCTTTAATTTCTTTAGTTGCTTAAAGCTTTAACATAAAAGTCTTTCACTTTCTTACTGTTACTTGAATATATATGACTTAAGGCTATTGTAAAAGGTATTGTTTCCCAGACTTCCTTCTCTGTTCATTTGTCATTTGTATATAGAAGAGCAATTGGTAGTTGTGAGTTAATTTTGAATCCAACTTTACTGAAAGTGCTTATCAGTTGTAAGAGTTTTCCAGTGGAATTTTTTGGATCACCCATTTATAGTCTATATCATCTGAAATAAATATACTTTGACTTCTTCCATTCTAATGTGTATCCTCTCTATCCTCCTCAGTTGTCTTATTGCTCTATCTAAGACTTTTAAGTTTTATACTGGATAGGTATGGAGAGAGAGAGGCAGCCTAATTTTAGTAAAATTGCTTTGAGTTTCTTTCCATTTAAGTTGATATTTGCTAGAAGCTGCCTGGAAATTGTTTTTGTTATGGTTAGATATGTCCCTTGTATCCCTAATCTCTCTAGGACTTTAATTATGAAGTGGTGTTGAATCTTGTCAAAGTCCTTTTCTATATCTAATGAGATTGTTGTGTGAGTTTTTGTCTTTGAGATTGTTTATATGGTGAATTACATTTATCAATTTAGATATGGAGGGCTATACCTACATCTCTGGGATAAATCCTACTTGATCACAGTGGATAATCTTTCTGATATGTTACTGCATTTAGATTGCAAGTATTTATTAAGAAATTTTGCAATTATATTCATAAAGGAAATTTGTCTGTATTTCTCATTCTTTGTTGGGTCTTTATGTAGTTTAGATATCAGGATAACTGTGGCCTTTTAAAATGAATTAGACAACGTAGCTTCTGTTTCCATTTTGTGGAACAATTTGAGTAGTATTAGCATTAAATTTTCTGGTAGAATTCTGTGCTAAAATTATCTGGCCCTAGACTGTTTTTCATGGGCATATTTTAATGACTACTTTTATTTCACTGGGTGTATTAGGTGGTCTCAAATTGCTTCTATGACCTTCATTTAACTTTGTGGATGACATAAATCAAGAAAATTATACATTTAATTTAGACATTTTATTCACTTGAGTACAGATTTTAAAGGTATGCCTTTATGATACTCTAAATTTTCTCATTGTCTGTTGTTATGTCCCCCTTTTCATATCTAATTTTTTTACATTTTTATATTCTCTTTCTAACTTTCCATTACTTTGGATAAGGGCTTGTCAATCTTACTGATTTTCACACAGAACCAACTCTTTCTTTCATTAATTATTTGTATTGTTTTGTCTATACTTTACTTATTTTGACCCTAGGGTTGATTATTTATTGCTATCTACTGCTTTTGTTATAATTTCTTCATTTTAGTCTAGAAATTTCAAGTGGGAAGTTAAGTTACTATGATTAGACCTCTGTAATTTTTTAATGTACACACTTAGTGTTATGATGTTGACTCTTAAAACTGCCTTGATTTCATCCTATAAGTTTGAGTATGGCATATATTCATTTTCTTTTAACTGCGGAACAACTTCAGTTTTTTTCTTGACTCATGTTTTATTCAGTACTGACTTTTTCAGTTTCCATGACTTTGTTAACTTTACAATTGTTCCTATTATTGTTGACATCTTTAATACATGGTGTTCAGAGAAGATGCATGATATTATTTTCATTTCTTTTTATTTCTAAGAATTGCTTTATGTCCAACTATATGCTCAATTTTGGAGAAAGTTACAAGAGATGTTAAGAAGAGGGTATATTCTTTTGTGTTTGGGTAAAATGTTCTGTAATGTCTGTTAGATCCTTTTGTTTTATATCAGCTCCAGAATTTCTCTGTTTAGTTTCTGTCTGAATGACTAGTCTGTTGGTGAGAATGGAATATTGAAGTCTCCCACTATCAATGTGTCAAGGTGAAGAAATGATTCAAGCTGTAGATAGTAGTGACATTTTAAGAACTTGTATTCCTTTGTGCTTGAGGCATAGATATTAGGAAATATACTTATGAACTTTGATGAGTATATAGAGTGTTTTTCTAACTAGTCTGATTAGTTTGGTTTGGTATATTTTGTCAAATATTAAAATTGCTATACCAGCTTTCATCTTAGGTCCATTTGCTTGAATAACTTTCTATTCTTTACTCAAGGGTTATGTCTTTCCTTGATGTTAAGATGAGTTCCTTGGATGCAACAAATGAATAGATACTGCTTAAGCACCTATTTGCTTAGTCCGTGTTTCTTTTTTTTATATAAAATTTTAAAACATTGATGTTGAGAGTTATTAATAAACAGTGTTTCTTTATCCTTGTTTTGTTTCTGTGGTGTGTGTGTGGTTCCTGCCTTTTGACTTTCTTGTCTTGGATTATTTATTTCTTGTGTTTTCATGAGTATGAAGAACTTCTTTAGGTTAGAGTTTTTCTACTTGTGACTTCTATAGGACAGTAGTTGTAGATAGATGTTTTCTGCTTATTCATAAAAAGGACAGATTTCAATGTCAAAAATATTTATTTTACTCTGTTTGAAAACCATGTACTTTTTTGCCATGACATATTCTTGATTATGTTCTGTGGTAAGAAGGAATACAGGGATACCTGGCAATGCTTTGTCTGTATAAATACAGAGCTTGTTTCTGAGCAGTTGTTATTCCAATGAACCAGTGTTGATGTTTCAAAGTCAGATGATGGATAATATGCTACCACTTCAGTTCTTTCACTTGAAAAGTAATATGGAGCTCTTTATATATCTTAGAGATCAGTCCTCTATCACTTGTAGGGTTGGTGAAAATCTTTTCCCATTCTGTAGGCTGGCGTTTTGTCCTATTGACAGTGTCCTTGGCTTTGCAGAAGCTTCCCAGCTTCAGGAGATCCCACTTATTGATTGTTGGTCTTAGTGCCTGTGCCACTGGTGTTATATTTAGGAAGTGGTGG